>CBVK0101294004.1:0-10256 GCA_900067695.1 Picea abies | reverse complement strand
CTCAAGAAGATAATTTATATAAGGTTATTAGCCTCCAAGAGAAGAAGTCAACCATAATTAATAATAATATACTGAACAGACACATACCCAGAAGGAGAAGTCGACCCCAGCAAAACTGGCAGAACCACTATAAATACAGGGCACCAGTACTCATTTGCAGTAGCTCAGAATTGCAGTTTTCCCAGTTGGTGCGCGCTGTAGTTGCAGTCTTGTGCGTAGGTTTGGAGGAGGGTTGCAGGTGCAGTTGCAGCAACAGCTAGTTTCAGTATTGGGTTGAATATCTCTTGGCTAGGGTTTGGACTATCTGATCAACTTTTTTTGTGATGCGCTATCCTTAGGGAATGATGCGCTACCCTTTGTTTGGCTATCTAGCCTAGGGTTTGCTTTTGGAGGAATTCTCAGTCAAGGTTAAGGTGCTCGGAGGGAGGCTTCGGCCTATGGTTGGGTGATGAAGGTATCGTCAATGGTAAAATGAGCACACCATCTTCTATATTCTAACAATAATATCATTCCAAAATTTTATCTTTACTAGGTAGAATAGCTCCAAACAAGGATTCTAAAGTGGCATAGGGCTAGAAGACAACTTTGAGGAAAATCTATAGGGATGTGGAAATTGTTGTGGAATTACATTATGAATTTGGAACATTTGTACAATCTACTGGTAACTTTTCAGATCCACTAGCCAAGGAAGATCGGGGACATGTGGATCCTATTATTTGGTGGGGCTTCCATAGCTGGGATCATATAAGAGAAAATCGCCGATAAATTGAAAAAAATCGGAAAAATCGCGATTTTTCTGATTAAACGATTTTTTGTTTAATAAAAATCTCCCTATCGTGCCTAGGTTGCGGATTAAAAGCCTGATTTGTTTTTTTTTAATCATTTGTTTTTTTTTAATCATTTGTTTTGCAGTTGATGTGGAGTAGCAAGGGAAGAGGTGGAGCAGCACAAAAAGCACCAAATTTACGAAAAATTGCCATTAGAATACTTAGTCAAACTTGTAGCTCTTCGGGTTGTGAGTGCAATTGGAATATTTTTGACAAAATACACTCCAAAAGACGCAACAGGTTAGCACTTTAACAAAGCAATTAGCCAATTACATTTATTGTGATTTAAATTTATAACCCTCAACACTCATTAAGTTTTTTTAATTTTATGACCCTCTTATAGGTTGGCATTCCCATGTCTTAATGACTTGGTGTATCTCAACTACAATCTCCGGCTTTGGATGAGGCAGATAGAGAAAGAGCCATAAGTGGATGCCATTTCTTTGGACAATATTGATATATTGTCTAAGTGGAGGGTGGAGGTTGAGGTTCCTCTCTTGGATGAGGCATCTGCATGGTTAGAGGAAGGGGAGCAGGAGCAGGAGCAACAACAACAGGAGGAGGAGGAGGAGCTTCATCCATACACCATGGAGGATGATGTGCCAGTTGAAAATGAAACACCACCTTCTACATAGTTTGGAGTAGCTAGTCCTCCATCCATCATTGATTGTCATATAGTTGATGCACGACCAGGATCTTCTGCCTCTAGTTCAAGGCCCAGCAAAAATCCCCTGATCTTTCCCCGTAAAAGGGGGAGAGGGCATTGATATCATATAGCTAGTTGTTAGTTTTTGGACATATACATTTATATATGTGATCATTGATGTCATTTTGTATTGGTTTCAGAGTTTCAGTAATGACTTTGATGTATCGTTTTTTATTTGGCATCCACTATATCATATATATCAATTCTTTCTCCATATCTATGTGCCTATGTGTTTATATGATGATGTTGTTGTTTTATATATTGAAATATGTTTAAAATTTTGAAAAAAATGAATAAATTATGTATTTTTAAATGTTTGCCGATGTTTTCCGATTTTTTCGATACGATGTTTTTAGGACCCTTGTCGATTTTTTGCTAATTTCGATGTTTTCTTCTATGGCTGGGATAACATTCATCGCTCAACTCTAACCACAAGGTTGTTATCATCGGTTGCTAGTTTGTCATCAACTAAGAGGAATTGGAGTACTCGTGGCTTCATCCATTCGATAAAGTGAAACCAATTGGGAGCAGTGAAGGTTGAGGATCTTGTGTACGTTCATTCCAACCTCCGCCTTCTATCACATCTAATCTAGAGTATAAGAAGGGTCCGAGCAGGATGTGGTATGTGGAGTATGAGATATTTGACTTAAACGTGATACTTAATGCCATGACTCACTTCTACCTACTTGAAGATGTTCCACCACTAGTTCAGACTTCTGCTACAACTTCCAACATTCTTGCCCCCCTTTGTTTATTCATGATGTAGAGTTGCAATGTGTAGATGATGAGGATGTAGATTCATTTTAGGATTATAGTTGGAGGTATTGTACATTATCATATTAGAAGAGTGTTCTATGATGAGACACTCATTTTTGAATGAGGCATGATGCATCATGATTTCAGTCTACAAATTTATAAATTATCTAATTAATTCAATTCTAATGTTGTGATTCATGAATGGTTTTGATTCTTAACTTTGAATATGTTTTTAAAACTTTAAATATATTATTATATTTTTTGTAATGGCAATTCCCTGCCGTATTCGGATCTTGGATTTTCAAAATCTGGCGGATCTGTATCTGTTTTTTCGTAACTTAGACTTTCCCTATATCTTTCGTTTGATCCCTTCCAATTTTGATTGAGAAAACCTACTTTGGTTTTCTCTATTTTCAATTCCTTGTTGTTTATTAGACTTCCACATTAGGCCTTTGTGTAGCTTTCAGAATGTAATAACCTCTTAGTTTGTTTATCACTTGTGGTTGATTTTTGCTAGACATTAATTGAAGGATCAAGGGTTTGAAGGTAATCCTCTATAAATTTACTATGAATTTAGTATCCCTAACTTTGATAGTCAATGCTGCTCAAAGTTTGTTAACATTCTATAGTCATTCTATATTTGTCTTGAATTTAGGACTCGTCAGTGTGGTAATACATTTTTATGAATAAAAATGTATATTCATAAATTATATATAGTATTTAGAATGTAGATTTTAATTCAATTGTTTCTTAAATTCCTAGTTTTTTTCTCATTTTGCACACTTTATTTTTGATGGAATACACATCCCGTAAACACTCCATATACTTCCCCTCATTTCGATGATGGTACGAGAGGTGTTACCGACCAAACTAGCAGCCTGCCAAGGTCCTCAGGCTTGCTAGGGAAGCAACACAATGGATAGGTGTCCAATGTCACCACAACACCTATCCTTTCATCTTCGAGCCAAACTCCTACACTAAGAGGGTTTGGGAGGCTTTCTGCAAAATATCACTTCACCTCAAGGATCTTGAGACCAGTTCCTAAACAGAAAACACTAGGTGAAGGTAGGAGTTAATTTTTAAAAAAACTTGTTGAACCAATAAATAACGCAGAAAATAAAGTAGCAACCAGCAAACTAACTTACGCCAATCCACCAAAATGTTTGCTAAATAATGCACAAAAAAGGGGGTAAATGTGCTTACCACTTCAGGAATGATTTGTACTATGTATACCTTTGATATAGTGGCTGGAAAGGAAATGATTCCTCGCTGTCCTGTTATATCAGAACTGCAAAAACAAAAAAAAAACACAGAAAACAACAAGGAATATGGCTCTTTTGGGGCCTCCCACAAGTGTGTAGTCACACTAGATCAATAGATTTGTGGGTAGAAAGGATAGGGAAACAAGGTATGAGTGAATACTATGCCCTAGAGCCTTTAAATCTGTAATAAAACTAGTTTCCAATTGTCTGGAAATTACTTCTGTAGATTTGGGGTTCAACAAGGTATGAGTGAATACAATGCCCTAGATTCCTTAAATCTGCAATAAAACTAGTTTCCAACTGTTTGGAAATGACTTCTGTAGATTTGGGGTTCAATTCCCCCTAGAGTGAAAACCCAAATTTGCTACAGTCAAGAGAAATGCTTGCTAGGATATAGTATTCTTTTATATTAACCATAAAATAAAAGATAAAGTTTATAAATCAGATCTGGAAAAGTTATGGAAGGGTTTGGGAGGTAAATACTTACAATATATGTCCATTCTCATGCAAAAATGGGTGTAGATCTGAAGGTGCTCTTTGCTGTAATGACACAGATCTGCACACAATTCTTCAAGAAAACCCTTGTGAAATATATTCAATAAAGCACAAAACTCAAGGGGTAAATTTATCTTGGTGTAGGGAAATTCCCAAATAGCAAAAACCCCAAGATCTACTACCTTATAAGATGTAAAGATGAAGAACTAAGCTAGGGTATGATTTTTTTTTGTATTTTTTATAATAAAAGGTGATCTAAAATTTTGGAAGTAATTGGTTGAATAAGTTGAGAGAATACCTTTACCTCTTTTTAGCTCTAGACGTCTCTTAATTTGAGCGATTTTGACTCCGCTTGTTCAAGATTGGCCCCGAATGGATTTCTAGTTGATTGGGTTTGGAGTCGGAAGACTATTGCCCCCAATACTAGAAATTTTAACAATAAATAGGTTCCTCATTAGATTTTCTAGGAAAGCTCCTTGATGGATGGTCTCCAAGACAATCAATCAACTTTGGTCAAAGTGATAACCCACCACTTGGTTGAAGCTACTTCCAAGGAAGTTGGTCCAACAACTTGGGTGCGTTTCATTAGACACGCACAAGGAAAGAAAGAGACAAAGAATCTATTTCCTTTGCTCCACGTGACTATGTAGCCCTTTAATGGATTGATTGATCACGTCTTGCAATTATCCTAAGAAACCCTTGTCAAAACACAACTAAAATAAATCTTGGCCAAGAACAACAAACATTACAGTAGACAATCCATTGTGACACAAGAGAATTGAGTTAAAAAAATATGGCATTATGATCTCACAAAGTTTCAACAACATCAAATGACAGGAGGGGCTACCCTTATATAGTTTTTATTGTAACGGCTAGTTTCTACCTCCCTCATAACAAAATATTTTCTTGGTTTGCTCATCCACAATTGGTTGGAGGCTAAACCCATTGAATACTATTTTTTAATTACATAGGTCCATGATAAAAATGGGATAAAATCCATTTTAGAACAATTGACCATTGAAAATGTCCACATGATAAGTTCGCTCCACAAGAGAGAGGTTGTGTAGTTGAGGAGGAGGTGCGCTATGGTGGAGAAATGATCAACGTTCTATCTTGGGGACCATTTCCCCTTGAGAAATGAGCCCAACAACTATGTTTTGTCCACATTTGATCTCTTTTTACTCCAATGGCTAGTTTGACTATTCAACACCACGGAAAGGAGGTGCAATTTGTCCCAAAGGGGACTGTTATCTTCCACTTTCAGGGATAACTAGGAGATTATGTCTCGAGGCCCACAGGTCCTAGACATGGAGTACCGAGAGCCAGATCGACATGAGCATGGCCTTGGAGGGCCCATCTTTTCTCCCTTTCAACGCCTCCACTTTGTCAGCAGCAACAACAACATCCATCACCTTTGGCTTGGTCCTGCATCAAAGATGGTTCTTGCTCCATGAGGTAATGAGTCCGGGTATCATGGTATGTGTCACTCTGATCCTCAAAACCTTTGAATATGTGCATTTGATTCCTTTGTTTCTAACGGGTGCTTGGATCTTATGTTTGTCCACTTGACCATGTCTGGGGGGAATGACAGGATGCCCTAGTAAGCTTGTGTCCATATGTTTTGAGTTTCCACTGGGGGGATTTCTGAAAAGTCATCGTCTGTTCCCATCATACATACCACTTTCCATCTTATTTCCTGCTCACCCATCTCGTTACATTGGTCTGGGCATAGGGTTAGCCAATCATTTAGGGGTTGTACCTTACCTTGTGGGAAGAATGGGCTAAAGGCCTGGGGGGTAAAAGAAGCTAACAAGAAAAGCCTAAGAATAAAACGTCGAGATCGCCCAGGGATCCCCGAAAAAGCAATAAAAATATTCTCAGCAAGAAACAGAGGGACCCGTAAAATAAATCAAGACCTAGTTGAGGGATAGGGGGTCTTATCACGAGCCAGCCTATTAGGTCCATGGGTGCCTAACGGTATGACACTACCAGCGTCTGGTTACCACGACAGGGTAGTGGCTCTTGGTTGCATGGCCAAGAGAAAGGGGGTCTCATCACGAGCCAACCTTTGGAAACATTGCATCCATGACAGGTGCAACTCACCCTCCACAGAGGGACACACAGGTGAGCCATCCCTGCTATCATTGCACCTTTTGCCTAGGCATCCCCATCCACCTCACCCACTTGCATGAATTAGATTTAATGCTTTCCAGAAACATCCCTCTTCCAGTAGACACTAGCCCAATAAGATGTCCTGTCACCTCCTCCAAACTTGCATTAGAGAATTGTATAATGTCTTTGAGCACTAGTCTGGGGTAAAGGGGTTTTATGCACATGTTTAATAATATTGATGATGAGTTGTGATTGACATTGCTATGATCCCTGTGACTCATGAGCCCCTGGAGGGCGTAGTTGTTGATGTGCAGGATCATGCCCAACGGATAGGTACCATGTTGGAGAGGTACACATGGGGAGATGATCAGTTCGGACCTCCATGGGGCTGAAGAGCCCACCAAATGGATGCTGAGACCCCAGCAAGGGGCAGAGATAGGGAAAAGTGTTTGTACCAGGGAAGAGCAGAAGAATCCACCAGAGGCAGCTGAGCAAACCTGTACCTAGGGTGGTTGAGCCCTCTCCACAGGAACGTTGGCCTTGGAAGGCCTAGGACGTCTGCCAGGAAACCCATGATGTCACCCAACAGTATGGACGTTTTGGGAGGTAGATATGGTAGTTTTGGCACGTGTGGCAACTTGGAGAAGCCCAAGGAGGGCTAATGTTTTGCTCTAGGAGGTTGCATTTGCCCTAAAAGGGGCTAACGTCACCCTAGAAAGGGGATGACATCTCACTATTGCTTGATTAGGGTTTTAATTTTAAACATTTAATGTAAAACAATATGATTTTATGTAAAACAATATGATTTTGGTATTTTGGCCTTGTTGGCCTTTTAATGACCTAAAATGTAGTTTAGGTCATTGGTATGCTATATATTGAGGGTTTTTGCCTTCATATTTTCATCATCTTTCACTCGCCACTTAGTGAGGTCTGAAATTTGAGCCGTATTCTAGGGTTTTGGCTGAAATTCTAGGGCACTTGTTGAAGGAAGCTTGGTTTGGCTATTTATGGCATTTTTCTTGGTGGAAGGTTTACAACTAGGGTAGGGCTATGTGATTTCTTGGTTAAATGTAAGTAAATTTCTGCAAAACTTCTTGATTGAATGGTTGTAGTGTTGTTTATTTGCATTTTGTTATTATAACTTGTTGATTTAAAACCCTAGTTGACAAGCACATGTTAAAGGTCCTTGTCTCATGTCCCTATCAAGTAAATGAGCCATTTGATTTATTGAAGTAAGATAGAGCCTTGTGATTGCAACACTCTAATCTTAGTCTTCAAGCCTAGCCGTCTTGTTCTTGTCAATGAGTTGAAGGAGGAGAAAGCACTAAGGCCTAGCTATTCTACACTTTAGTGAGCCTTTCCCCCTAGGGTTTCATTGTCGAGGCCTTGCTTTAGCAACACCTCAACATTTAACCCTCTTGTCCTCAGCCACATCAGGCCAGCCGTTAAAATTTGTCTTTCTGAGCTAGAGAAGGAGGAAGATGCACTAGGGCCTAGGTCACCTACACCCTAGTGAGCCATCTCGCCTAGGGTTTGACTTGTTAAAGCCTCACTTTAGGGACACTTTGACAACAAACCCTCTTGTATCTATCATCATGACCCTTCAACATTTGTAGCCCTTTTTTACTCCATTTGCCCTAATAAGGCACTGATCTTAGACCTCCATTGTGTTGAGCACCTTGATCATACGAACAACCAAACACCTTGAACAAAGTCTAACTCTTACTAACCGTAGCCTAAACTAACCCTATTAACCCTATTGCTGCCGTCACCTTCTTATGCTATAAACACCTTTGTGCAGCTTTCGTTTTACTCTTAAAGCAATTGAATGACTAGTTAAGGCATAGTTTCTAAAGTGTTGATATTGTTACATTGAATGCCAAGTTTCTTTAGCATTTATTGAGAAATAATATTGTAATCATTGCTATTGTACAATCATTGATTTACTTCATCAATACTATTGCTCAATTGCTTATTATCAGAAAATTCATTGATTATATGAAGTACTAATCGGCAAGCAAGCTTGCATATGCCTAGTTTCTTTGTTGCTTTGTCTTGGGCAGGTTCTCTTCTTGGTTATTACTTCCGGTTTCTTTGTTGCTTTGTCTCGGGTAGGCACTCTTCTTGGTTATTACTTCCGGTTATCCTTATTGGCTATAAGTCGGACTTTCTGATCATGTGGTGACTTGTGAGGGGGATTATTATCACTTAGCCTTGCTAAACCTTTTTCCTTCTCAAAACCCCAGGTCACCGGGTACGTCTCCCCTGGGTCTTACCTCCCTAAATAGAAAGAAGAACCTTCCCATTGAGGTGACAGTGGTGGGATTGGTTCAACTACGCCAGTTTGACATCCTTTCATCCCTCTTTTACCCTAACTACAAACTGTGCGATAACATTTTGGCACTGTTGTGAGGGAACACTGATTCAATTCTCCTCAAGACGACACTTTTCGATAAGCCTTGCCTCTAGAGTCTTTATCTTACAAGCTTACCTGACGACTCCACTTAGGGTGTTTTCGCTTATCTTTGATAGTTTCAAGAAAATTATCTGGCGACTCCACTGATGACTAAGCCAACTATGACTTCACAATGGGACCCAGGAAACTTCACACCTTTGGACATGAGTAAAATCCCGGGATATCCTATACAAATGCCCCCAAAATATGAAAAATTGCTCCCTAGATTCACTGGTAGTGATGGGGAAAGACCCGACTATCACATGAGTAATTTTTGGGCTTTCTTTCAGCTCCACCCTATCAGTGATGATGTTGAAGATTTGGTAATGAAACTCTTCTCTGCCACTCTGCATGGAAATGCTAGAAGATGGTATGATAATCTTCCAGTTGCCAGCATCACATCTATGGATTAGTTAGAAGAAACCTTTCTTATGAGTTGGGGCATGAAATTGGAAGATATCCAATTATTACTCAAAAGGACTTGAATACACAAGACAAACTGAGGATGAGACTGTTAGAGCTTTCGGGGTTAGGTTTCAGATGTTGCTATACCAGATTCCTAAAAGCCATTGTCTTGAAGACAAGTACCTCGTGTATCTCTATACCAATGCACTTCTAGGGCATTTGAGCTTCCTCCTAAATAAAAAGGGTCCAAAAACACTCGCAGAAGCTCACAACATGGCCATGCGAATCGAGGCAAATCTCTCCTTGTCCAAAGGAAAACACATTTCCTCTCTATAGACCAAAATCAATAGCCATACTGTGGACACTCTCAGTTTGATAAAACTAGTTTCCCTTGAAGCCTTTATTGATGATTCGCAAGAAAGAAGGGAAGAAGTTTTTGACTAGCAGAATGAAGACATGATTAAGGAGCTGGAACCTAAGCAAAATGATGAAGTATCAACCTGTGCTGCTCCCTCTGATGAGGCCATCCAAGAGCCTATTTCTCCTGCACAACAAAAGGACGATGAGGTTAGTTGCTTTCTGTTGGCCCTTGACCAAGTTTTGGAGAACCTTGGTCATGTTTGACCAATATTGGGACTTCGACAAGCTGATCGAAGACGGAGCGCCCAGGCGAAGTGGAGATCGCGAGATCTCGCCCCCTTTTACTGTATTTTTGGGTGTTAGGGTTTATGTAACGGGTATGGGATGTCGGCCCATGGGTTTTACCCATGTTTAGGCTCCTTTTGTAATGTATAAATAAGTAGCTAGGCGATGTAAGAAGAAGTCAGTTGTTGGATCTATGTGATCGGATTGGCTTAGTGCATGACTGGTTGGCTTCATGCCTACTGTGTGTTGAAGACTTGCAGAGCTAAGTGCAAGTGATTGTAAGAAGGCTCTGTGCTTACTAGGAGTTGGCTTTGTGCTTTGACCTACTCGGGGAAGAAGGATCTGGCGAGGTGCGCGCAGATCTCCTGTCCTATGCGGAGTTGGCTTTGTGGTTCTGTGCATGTAAGAAGATTGGAAGAAGATAATAAAGAAGAAGAAGAGTTGGTGGATGTAGCCCCATGTTGGGGGTGAACCTCGTGTTAGAATATAAAGGATTGTGTGCTCGTTTTACCATGACGATACCCTCGTCTCCCAACCACAGGGCGAAGCCTCCCTCCGAGCACCTTGACCTTGACCGAGAAGAGAATTCTGGC
>CBVK0101293998.1:0-14967 GCA_900067695.1 Picea abies | reverse complement strand
AAGTGACAAAGGCTTATCACAATTTATACTATTTTGATTCAAGGAGGGTGCAATGCCTTGGATTCATCAAAGACTTGGTGGTCTCTTTATTTCAACTGCCTATGAAGAGTGTATTCATGGACATTGTAGTAGCTGATGTTCCCCCCAAGTTCGGCATGTTGTTGTCAAGATCTTGGATTAAAAAACTTAGAGGAACATTACAGATGGATATCACATATGCCACCATTCCAGTCTTTGGAGGGGAATACAGGAGGTTGTACAAAGAATCTTAGTTGGCCTACATTGTTAGTGATGAAGCAGACCCCACCAATCATCCTATCTTTGCGCTTGACACTGATTTGGGGTCTAGTTTATTGCAGCTCACTGTTACTCTTGAAGCCCCTTTTCAAATCATAAAGCAACCCATATTTAATCACGAGATACATCCTCCAACCACCTTTGTTTGGAAGATGTTCTTTGACGGAGCTTCTTCTAATGAAGGCGGTGGCATTGGAGTGGTTTTTGTGTCGCCTTGTCAAGAAACCATATCCCCGTCATATAAGCTAGAATTTGAAGCTACCAATAATATGGCAGAATATGAAGCTCTTGTTCTGGGTTTAAGGGCTGTGAAAGAAATGGGAATTGAGGAGGTAGCAGTGTTCGGAGATGTTGAGTTGATAAGCCAGCAAGTCAGAAATGCTTATCGGGTTAAGCATCCTCAGCTCAGGGGTTACAAAAATGAGGTGTGGGACCTGATTGATAATTTTTTCTCAGATTTCAACATTTCTTTTATTCCAAGAAAGGAAAATACTTTGGCCGATTCCTTAGTTGTCTCAGCTAGTTTGTTCAGGATCCCTTTGTTGCCTAAGATCAAATATGATGTTGAGATAAGATATAGGCCATCTGTCCCGGACAATATCAAGCATTGGGAGGTATTTGAAGACGATCTTGAAATCAAAAAAATTCTTCAATTTGTCGATGAATTTTCTGCACTACACATTGATCAGGATCCTGATCTCGAAAGTCACCCTCACCCTGAGATATTTTTAAATAAAATTGCTAATCACCATATTATTCATTTTCCTAGTAATCGCATTCTGAAGGGACTAGTCCCTCTAGAAAGACTGTTCGATGGAAATGACGTGGCAGTAAAGGGTAGGTTTTCAAATGGAGATGTTGATACAGCGGAGTGCAACATCGACACACAGGAGGAGCCTAAGTTTGTCAAGTTGTCAAGCAGTTTGACCAAAGAGCAGAGGGCCGAATATACCAAGTTGTTAAGAGTATTTGTTGGTGTGTTTGCATGGACCTATGAAGACCTCAAGACATATGACACAGCTGTCATTGAACACAAGATCCCACTGAAGGGAGAGGCTAAGCCATTTAGGCAGAAGCTAAGACAGATAAATCCCATGTTATTGCCTGTCATGGAGAGAGAAGTGAAGAAGTTGTTAAATGCCCAAATCATTGTCCCCTTGAGATATTCTGAGTGGGTGGCCAATTTGCTGAGTGGGTGGCCAATTTGGTCCCGGTGAGGAAGAAAAGTGGAGAAATCAGGCTCCGTGTTGATTTCAGGAACCTGAACAGGAGCTCAAAGAAAGACAACTATCCCTTGCCCAACAAGGAACACATATTGCATAGGGTAACTGGTGCATCTAGGATATCCATGATTGATGGTTTTTCTAGCTATAATCAGATAGCAGTCATGCCTGAGGACAGAGAAAAAACAACCTTCACCACTCCTTGGGGCACATTCATGTATGCCAAAATGCCTTTTGGATTAATGAATGCAGGAGCAACATTTCAGTGAGCCATGGACATAGCCTTCATTAGGGAGAAAGACTAGTTTGTGGTGATCTATCTAGATGACATCACAGTCTTCTCCAAGTCTGATAAGGAGCATTGCTGTCACTTGAGGAAAGTTTTCTTGAAATGCCAGAGGTTTGGCCTTTCCTTAAATCCCAAAAAATCTTTGTTTGCTATGAAGGAGGGGAAGCTGTTAGGCCATATAGTATCAGCGGAGGGAGTGAGAATTGATCCTAGCAGGGTACAGGCAATTCAGACCCTCTCACTTCGTTTAGAAAGGAAGTTCAGGCTTTTTTAGGGAAGATTAACTTTCTGAGGAGGTTCGTCTCAAATTTTGTTGAGTTGGTGAAACACATCACAACCATGCTAAAAAAGGGAAACGAAGTAAAATGAACTACTGAACCCAAGGAATATTTTGTCCAAATAAAAATGGCATTGACTGAGGCACCTGTGTTGATCAGTCCTGATTATTCCAAGGATTTCCTAATTTTTTCTTTTGCTTCTTTTGATATAGTAGCAGTGGTCTTATTGCAAAAAAATGAGGAAGGATGAGAGGAACCCATTTCCTTCTTCAGTAAGGCATTAAGAGATGCAGAAATCAGGTATGAGATCATGGAGAAGAAGGCCTATGCCTTGGTGAAATCTCTCAAAGCTTTCAGAGTCTATGTCTTGCACTCAAGAGTGACTGCATACATTCCTTCAGCCTCTATGAAAGACATCCTTATACAGCCTGACATAAATGGGAGAAGAGGCAAATGGATTGCCAAGATCCTTGAGTTTGACCTAGAGATAAAGCCCACCAAGTTGGTTAAAGGGAAGGGTTTAGCCAAGCTGTTGGTTGAATCCAATTGTAAGGCCTTGGGGGTTAGCTTCATCAACACTTGCTCAGGAAATCAGCAAGCTGAGTCGTCCAACAAAAGCTCTCAAGGTGGCTTATCACTAGCACAATGCACCTGGTACAGAGACATTTTGTACTTTCTACAAGAGTTGAAGCCTCCTGATGGAATGGGAAAAAGCAAGGCAAGAGATTTAAAGATCAAGGCAGTCAGATATTGCCTTATTGACCAAGTCTTGCACTAGAGAGATCCTCTAGGGGTGTTTCTGAGGTGTCTGAACCCACAGGAACCCCGGAAAGTTATGTTTGATTTCCATAGTGGCCTTTGTGGAGGGCATCATTTCTGGAAGACCACAGCTCACAAAATTCTCAGGGCTGGGTACTACTGGCCCACCTTATTCACTAATGTCTGTAGAGAAGTCAGAGCTTGCATCAAATGCCAAAGGTTCTCAAGAAAGAAACAACTCAAATCTCTGCCACTAAAGCATGTAGTAGCTTCAACACCCTTTCAACGGTGGGGGTTGGACTTCATTGGAGAAATTCATCCTCCTTCAAGTGGCCAACACATGTGGATCCTAACTGCAACAAACTATTTCACCAAGTGGATAGAAGATGCCCCCACCAAAAGTGCTTCACACAAGGTAATTATCAGCTTCTTGGAGGATATCATAGCCAGATTTGGCTGTCCGAGAAGAATTGTCACTGATAATGTTGATTCTTTCAAGTCTGAGCCTCTGGTTAAGTTCTGTGAGCAGTTCGAGATTTCACTAATTCACTCCACTCACTATTATCCTCAAGGAAACGGACTGGCAGAATCTTCCAATAAAAGTCTAATCAAACTCATTAAAAGATTATTGGAAGACAATAAGAGGGCCTGGGATTCAAAGCTCAAATTCGCTCTATGGTCCGATCGAGTGACAACAAAGAAGTCCCTGGGCACCTCACCTTTTCAAATTGTTTATGGGACGAAGGTTGTGTTTCCCACTCAGCTCGCTTTACCTGTAGAGAAATTCTTTCAAGATCATGAAGGAGAGCCAAACCATATGGTCAGAAGAATTCATCAAGTGGTGGAAGTGCAACAGGTCAGGGAGCAGGTAATGGATATAGCTCATAGTCATTAGCAGAGGATCAAGCAGGCTTTTGACAGGAAGGTTAGGAAGGAGGAATTCGAGCTGGGAGATTTGGTGCTTAAATGGGATGCACCCATGCAGGATAGGGGCAAACACAACAAGTTTGATGCCCTCTGGATCGGGCCCTTCAAAATCTATGAAGTATTCTTAATTAACACGTACAGGTTATAGGATTTGGAGGGTGAAGAGGTTTTTAACGGCCCAATAAATGGGCATTTCCTGAAGAAATATTTTGTTTGAGCCTTAGACAACTCCTCTGTTTTTGTAAATATTGTTTTTCTGTTTATTTTTGGCTTAATAAATGACTCCATAGCCCAACAAAAAGAAACTGGAGCTGCGGAAGGAGTTCTTAGAGCATCGTAGGGATGACTCTATCCCCCATGGAGCGTAATGTTAGCACCAATTCTTGCAAGGGGGTGTTTCTCTTCGATTTCAAGCCCTTAGTGTAAACACGTAGAAATGGGTTTTAAAACCCCATCAAATGCATTTTATTCAAAGGCCGCAGTCATGAGCGCCAAGCGTAGCACACAGAAGGAGTCCATTTTGAGCTTAAAATCAAGTGAGTGGGCATTTTGTTTTCAACAGTGAGGATCCATAGATGGAACAGATCGACGATCATCGGGTAAGCTTGAGTCATGAAGTTGCATGAGGTTTAGTGCATGGGCTCATCTCTTGTGGCCAAAGTCATGAAATGATCGTTCGTGATTTTGGCTACATGGCGCCTAATCAGGCTCAGTCGACATTTTGGTTACCGAAACTTCAAAAGACAGGGGGTCTCTCTTCCACTGCATCGAGAAACCCCGAAACGTAAAATGCAAAAATCCGTTTTGGCATTCCAGCTACCATGACTTTGAAAGACAAGGGGTTGCTCCTCCACTACATCGGGAATCACCGAAACCTGAAACGCGAAATGTAAAATCCCCCCAAGAGTCGTTTCAGCATTTTGGCTACCGAAACTTCCAAAGACAGGGGGTCTCTCTTCCACTGCATCAGGAAACCTCGAAACGCAAAATGCAAAAAGTCGTTTCGGCATTCCGGCTACCGGGACTTTTAAAGACAAGGGGTCCCTCCTCCATTGCATCGAGAATCGCCGAGACCTGAAACGCGGAATGTAAAAGCCCCTGAGGAGACAGTTGCATGGCCCTGTGGTTATGTTGAGAGTGAAACCTGAAGAAATGAAGGCTGACCTCCAAGCTTTGGAAAACTAACACGTGATCACTCTCTATGTGTTCAGTCTCGGCCACCCTCCATGGAAGAAGCAGTTAATGAATATTGAGCAGGTGGTTTAGACCTCAGCTCAACCCATAAATGGAAGGCTTGGGAAAGGTCAGAAGCAGTCAGTTCGTGGTACTCCGATGGATAGTTTCCCTATAGAAGCCATGTCGTCTGAAGTAGTGTCAGACAAGAAGCTGCGTGTACAGTCTGAAGGAAGATCATGCACACGTAAAGCCTTAAATGAGTTAGCACAGCTACCCTCCTGGGGTTAAGGAGGTGAATTGCTCTGGGTATATAGACTGAGTTTTCATATTTTGTAAAGGATGGATGGTAGAGCATAGCTCCCGACTGTAATGTTTTCATGAAGCACTGGTTTTCCTGGCTATGTATTTGTATGTGAAATTTCCTTGTTTAATGTAAAGCAACTCTCTTTTTCATCTTGTTTCGATCTCATACTGAAAGGGTTCATGATTGATTGATTCACATGAATCATCGTGACTGTGTTATGATAAAGGAATTATTATAGTGATGTTATGTTATTTTAGTGTTTCTACTTTTGAATATAAGAAGTTCTTGTGTTCAAAGTTTTCTTCTATAGGCTGTTGGAAGCTCGATGCCCACGACAGCCCTTCGCATTTCCTCACAGAAGTCTTCCTCCTATTCACCCTTATTACAACTTACTGTCTGAAGTTGAACCAAGACCTTATCTGCTTGTGCATGCATGGCCTAGTTTCTGAGTTAGAACGATATTGTTCTGAGTTTACTTCCATTCATTACCCTCTATCAACAAATAGTGACATAAACTGATGGGCCTCAAGCTTACTCCTGCTGCAATCCAGGACTGACTTCCGACACCAATAGTGTCAAGTGCATTGGGATCGATGTGGTATTTGGATAGTGGCACTTCCTTCCACATGATGGGAGATAAGGAGCTTTTCAGTGACTTGGAGGAGAAAGATCTCAAAATGCATATAGAGATGGGCGACGATGGATGATACAGTGCAACTGGAATTGGTACCATTACGTTTCAGAGGGAGTCTGGTAAACCATTTCAATTGAAATATGTTATGCATGTTCCAGGTCTGAAGAAAAACTTGGTCGCAGTCGCAATGTTGGAGGACAAAGGCTATGATGTTGTTTTCAACGATGGAAAAGCCTTCCTATGACATAAAACAACAGGTCAAGTCAAGAAGATAGGGATTTGAGTTAAGAATATGTACAAGTTGGAGGTATATGGTTGCACTGCCATGATGGGCAAGGCAGAAAAAGTTGTGAGCTAGGATGAGGGTGAATTATGGCACAAGCGATTGGGCCATCCTCATCATGGAGACTTGAAAATCATGCAACAAATATCTACTAGAATTCCAATGGGAACACTTGTTCAATTAGATCAATGCAAGGGTTGCACCATGGGGAAGTATGTAAAGTACACTTTTCCTGAAAAGGAGAACCGTGATTCGGTGATCCTGGAGAGAATTCACACAGACATGTGTGGACCATTCTCAGTTGCTTCAACAAAAAAACATAAGTATTATGTTATTATTGTTGATGAATTTTCTCATAAAAGTTGGATCTTCTTCATGCAAAAGAAGGATCAAACATTCTCAAAGTTCTGTGAGTTTAAAACATTGGTGGAGAAAGAGTCGAGGAAGCAAGTGAAGGCTCTGAGGAGCGATAATGGTGGAGAATACATCTCTAACGAATTCAAATACTTCTGCAGCAAAGAAGGAATTCAAAGAGAACTCATAGCATCTCATAACCCACTACAAAATGGGGTCGTGGAGAGGAATAACATAACAATCGTGGGTGTAGCACGAGCGATGTTGCATGATCAGGGCCTAGCAATGCATTTGTGGGCGGAATCTTGCAACACTGAGGTTTATGTGCAAAACCATTGTCCTCATAGAGTCCTTGGCATGAGTACACCTGAAGAAGCTTTCACTGGTAAGAAACCTGATGTTTCTCATTTTAAGATTTTTGGCTCATTTGTTTATGTGCATGTGACCAAGAATGCTAGGAAGAAGCTGGAGCAGACTGCTGAAGTTGGGATATCTGTGGGGTACATAGAAACATCCCATAATTATTGTGTGTATTTTCCTAATAGTAAGATGATTGTTATGCGATGGGATATAAAATTAGATGAAGGGAAAGCCATGCGGTTGTCGCTTGAGAGGGAGCTAGACTTGGATGCGGAGGAGGAACTGTTGGTTCCCAAAGATGAGTCTCAAGATGTGGATCAGCCACATGAGGAGGTTCATGGAGTGGAGGAAGCCACTCATGCAGAGCCATCCATCAGAAATGGCAGAAAGCACACCACGGAAGCTGATAGATTAAGACTAGATGTTGCACAAAATGTAGGTGCCCCTACTTCACAGCGCAGATAGAGACAGTTTCCTGATCGATTTACTAGATACATGGATCTCATGAGCAAATGTATTGTGACTGAACCATCTTCCTTTCAGGAAGCCATGAAGGATCCCACTTGGGTTGATGCAATGGTGGAGGAGTATGACTCCATTGTCAAAAACAGTGCATGGGAAATTGCCCCAAGACTGGTTGACAAATCGGTGGTAGGTTCGAGATGGATCTATAAGGGTAAGCTTTTAATCATTGTTCTTTATGTTGATGATTTAATATTGACTGGTGATGACCAGTTGATACACTCATGCAAGGAGGACCTTGCAAAGGAGTTAGAGATGAAGGATATGGGCCTCCTTCATTATTTCCTTGGATTGGAAATATGGCAGCGAGATGGTGAATTTTTTGTGTCTCAAGGCAAGTATGCAAGGGAGATACTGGGTGAGTTTCACATGGAGGGCTGCAAACCCATGGATACTCCTCTTTGAGGAAACTGAAGGAAAGAGGATGCGACTTCTGGAGAGGTAGTGGATGCTACTGTCGATCGACAGTTAGTGGGTTCGCTAATGTATCTAGTGAACACGAGACCGGACATTTGCTATGCGGTTAACCTGCTGAGTCAATCGATGGTTAAGCTTACCAAGCTCTTTTGGAAGGCGGGTAAGCATGTCCTGAGATACCTGAGGGGCACATCTGAGTGTGGCTTATGGTATAGATAGAAGAATGAGGTGAATTTGCATGGATTCACGGATGCATATTGGGTGGGCAGCCCAACGGACAGAAAGAGCACATCAAGGGGGATTTTTAGTATCAAATCTACAGTTGTTTCTTGGTACAGTAGAAAACAAAGATCCATGGCGCTTAGTTCAGCGAAAGCGGAATACATGGAAGTGATTCAAGATGCATGTGAGGATATCTGGATGAGAAAGATCTTGGTTGGTTTGTATGGTTCTCATTTAGATCCGACAATGATTCATTGTGATAATCAAAGTTGCATTAAACTCTCAATTAATCTTGTCTTTCATGATAGATCTAAGCATATAGATATCTGGTATCATCATATCAGATATTGTGTGCAACAGAAGATCATGTTGCTTTAGTACATTCCTACGAAAGATCAGGATGCAGACATTCTGATGAAGGCCCTCACCAGGAGAAAATTTGAATACCATAGAATCAGGATCAGGGTGAAGGATAATCACTTTCTTGTTGAGAGGGAGTGTTGAAAAGTCAACAAGAAATGTGTGTCTAATTTATTTTTCCCTTAAATAAATTGGACAATAAATATTAATCTATTATCTCATAATCACTTGAAATAGTTAACTGAAGTCGAAAATCAGTTAGCTATAGGAAATTTGAGTTCAAAGGTTGACTGGTAGGACATGCAAGTCAAATTAGTTGTAACTGAGTGATTCGAAGTTGTAACGGAGTTATATGTGTAGTTATGTGAGTTGTAAAGTAGTTTAACTCAATTAAGTGAGTTAAGCTCAATTGTACTAGTTGTAATTGAACTTACACTAGTGAGAGATCAATGAATTAATTATTAATTAATTCACAATCAATGGTCTCACATGCAACTGAAGATTTTCCATTGTTAACTACATGCATGTTAGATCCAGTGGAGACCCAGTTGAGATAACAGGTGAAAGGGACAGTTTGACTATCAGTTGTGACTTTAGTGGGTGCATTCATTAAACCACACACACATTGGATGTGCCCATGAGGAATGTGTAGCCTAGGCAAGAGGAATTCATTCATTACAGGGATTTCCATTAGCAGGAATTGCATAGAGGAGGCAGGTTGTCCGAAAGCAGTAAATTGACACATGAATTTGTCAATTTTTGTATGACAGTGTGAGACAATTGTATATTGTACTGAGAGCTCTTGGATTAGGAGATTGTTTCATGATCCATTATATATACATAATATATGATAGTGGGGTTTTTAGCTTTATGTTTTCCCGGTAAAACATATGTGTTATGTGTGATTTCTCTTTCTTCTTGATATTGCAATTGGCGATCGTGTTTTAAATTCCTCAAGAATAATTTGTAGAAGCAATTATGTATTTAATAATGGCATATAATTGTTAGATCAGGAGAATCTAGGAAATACATAATTTGTATTAAAATTTCTACAAAGAAGTGACCAGAATTGATGACGACTTGTCAGATGCCTATCTTTTTCGAGTCAAGTTGACTCCACGGGAATTAGTTGAAATCATATAGTTCTTACAAGAAGGAAAATATCCATAACATTTACCGAAGAGGAAAATGAATGTCTTAGCAATGAAAGTTTCACCCTTCACTCATGAATGGATATCTCAACAAATTGGGTCCAGTTGACATATTAAGACAATGTGCTTTGGAACATGATAGGGGTGCCATCATTGAAGAAAGACGTGTCGTACCAACATGAGGACACTTTCACACGTATACCATTGCATGGTAAATATTACAAGTAGGACCTTGGTGTCCTATGTTACATAAATATTGTCAAACCAAAATAAAAAGACAAGATAAGTGCTAAAGAATGGGCCGCCCACCATGGAAAGATGAGATGCCACTAAATTCAATCAGCCCAGCCTACCTTTTGAAATATAAGCAATCAACTTTGTTGGACCTTTTATGAGGAGAGACAAATGCACTGGAGCTAGATACATAGTCTCTGCAGTCGAATACCTCATAAAATGGGTGGACACACAGCCAGTTGAAACATGCACAAAAGAAGTAGCAAAAGATTTCATAGACTATGACATCATCACTAGATTTGGATTCCCTTTAGCAATAATAAGTGATCAAGGGAAACACTTTGTCAGCGACACTATAAAGATATTGATGCAAGGTGAGTTCCTAATCGACCAAAGGAAGACATCACCATACCATCTTCGATAAAAGAAGTATTCAGATCATTCAACAAGACTTTGCACAAGCTATTAACAAAAAAATGTGGTGTCGATAGATACGATTGGGATGAAAAAGTACCAATTATCTTATGGGTATATGATACTGCTTATAAATTTTCAACTGGATATACCCCTTTCAAAATCATCCATGACAAAGAGGTTGTAGTTCCACTCCATTTTTGGATGAATGCAGAAAGGGTAGCATTTGTTTTACACTATTATTTTAGTATGGAAAAGGAGGAGAGGCTTCACCAATTGAATAAGCAAGAAGAACAATATTTGAATTCCCTCCATCATGAAGAAGTACAAAAGTAGCATGATAGACATCTCAGAAAAAATACATAAAAATTGGTGACTTTGTACTTTTGTATGAAAATAACGTTAAGGGGAAGCTAAGGAAGCTAGAAACTGCATGGTCAGGGCCTTACATGATTGATGATATCAGACCTATGGGCACAATGCAATTAATAAAACTCCAAGGACATCTTCTGGACAAGGTCGTCAATGGCACTTTACTCAAAAAGTACCACCCTTGGAAAAAAAGGGAAAGCAAAAGAAAGAAGTTCATTGGTGAAAACTCCCTTAGGGGTGCCAATGGGCAAGGATTTTCCTAAAAACCACTTGGTGGCAGTCAGATCCTTAAAAAAACAACAACACCAAAAAATTTCAACAATATAATCAATTAAGGAAGAATCAAGTAAAAAACTTTCTTAGGATGGTGATTTAGTTGATGAATCCTTAACCGGCCGAAACTAGTAATAAGTTGAATCTTCTCAAGATCATGGTAACTATTTAGGATTAGAAAATAAAAATGGAGTGAAAACACGTAAACAATGGTTGACTGGAATTCATTCAATGAGAGGAACTTTACCAACATAATAACATAGACCGAGATATCTTCTCTGACAAATAACAACATCAAAGGGAAGAATAGAGGCAACAAACAACAAAAATAAAAAAATTCTCAAGGGAAGAAGCAACGAAGAAACCTATGGAAAAAGACAACCAACAATAGAATATTGACCAACAAAATCATTTTGACCAAGAACCGTGAATCGATCAGCAAGAGAAAAATGACTATCAAGAGAAAATATACCATAAAAGAGTGAATCAACCACAAAGTGTGAGCCAACCAGAGAGAGCCAGTTGATGAAAAAACACTAGATGGCCAAGGAAAATCAACCGACTAACATCAAACAATAGACCAAGAAATATTTTTTGGCAAGAAAAATCAGCCACACGCACCACACTTAATGATATAAATAAATACAAAAGTCATTATTACAACAATTTTTGCATCACCCCATGCAACTTGCTTGGATGGCCTTTCCATTTCCCTATGCAAAATTGAAGTCCCCTTTTGTACCTTCCATAGAAAAAAAAGAACATTTTCCCACATATGCGCACCCTATTAGTTAGAAAACAAACGTATATTCAGGTTACTCCACTACAACATGTGCACATCAGGTTTGGTGCTTAGAATAAAAAATGATATCGAGTTTCCATGTCATGTCACAGGATCCATGATCCTTGACCTTCCATATATTGGAAATGCTCCAACTTGACCCTTTAGTTCCATTTGAAGGATATAAATTGAGCCATATCCAAACCTTGGAGAGAGAATTAAAATTTGAGAGCAAAGACACTCTAGAGAAATTTCACTTCATATTGAGTCTACATCCCTTTGTCCTTGAAAGTCTGAACAACTTGTTCAACCCCCAAGCTCTTCCTTCTTTGTGATGGAGAACCTCATTGTCTCCTTTATATGAGATTTCCTTTGGTGGAGGATTGAAGTTGTGGAGGCCCAACTGGAGGGACTTAGTTTCTCGATTACGATATGTGTTGGTACAGAAGTTTGTCACATATATACTTCTGCAGATTATTTTAATAGAAATACTCTTTTCTCGTCCAATTGATATCTTGCAAATATTTGAATTATTATTCTGTGGGCATATTTGTCATGAATGTTAATCGATTATGCTAATCTATATGCTAACACTATGTATCGTCACTATATGCTTGAGTATCTTGGTTGTTGAGCACAAGTTGTAGGTATAAAGCTTTGAGTTGCATGCTCAACGATGGTCTTCATCAAACGTCTAGAAGATGTGGGCTCTTGGCCTTGTCTTGTTAGCATTTCATTTATATAGCATATTTGGGCTTATAGTTGATTTTTGCGTGTCACTCTGTCTATTGTGGTTTACCCCATGCCATAAAGAGATTTTGCTTGTAACTAAATTGGTGACCATACTGGGGATGATCTTATTTTTTGGGGGTTTGGAGTGTGTTCTCCTTGATTTTCTCTATGTTACCCGGAGTTTCCTTGTCACTTGATTGCTTGACAACCTATTTTTACTTTTCATTTGAGTTTCTTGGCTTGAGTCATGCCCTATCAATGCTTTACTATATATACGTGTTTTTTCCCTTGACAGACGTGTACATATGCGAGATGCCATTTTGTAGGGTGTGTACATACGTGACTTTTGCTCAAACAGTCGCGTACATCAGCTCTTTAGTCTTGTTGGTTGAGTTTGGTGTCTGCTGGGTGAGTTTGATTGGTTGTTGAGTCTTCTTGGGTCTCTTTTCTAACTATTAAGTGCTTAGAGAGTTATAGGAAACCTTCTTATTGTTCAATTTTCGAGCGATATTCTTTCTTATAATATTTTTCATTGGTTGTCCTTACACCTTGGTCTAAGTGTTTGCTTCTTGGTATCCTACTTAGCTTGTCTCCTTTTTCTTGTAGTAGGGTTTGTATGTGAAGTTGCTATTCAGTCCTTGCATTTTCTTTTCTTTATGTATCGAACATACAAAAAAAAAATGTTCATTTCACATTATGGCATTTTCTCTTTTGATTACTTTGCATCGATTTTGACACATGTGGAGAGATTGCATTTCACTGAAATTGTAGAGATCGAATTGAAAGTTGCATTCAGAAGCATACCATCTCTTTAGAATTCAAGATTAGTACTTAACAATGTTCTTATATTCACTTCTTTCATATGTTGATTCATAATACAATCAGTTTCATGACCACACCTCTTGAGTAAGAAAAAGCCATTAAAGGTAACGTTGATTAACTAAAATTGATTAGAAACATTTTTATTTTTCAGAGTACAAAAACCAAGTACAGGACATAGGGCCTTAGAATAGGATTTTGTGAGTAAACTTATCCAAGGCTATTAAACTAAACATATGTGTTTGACCAGGGAGTGGTGAAACCCATTGTGTAATTAGTGACGTCATGAGGCTCTGCTCACATCAGAGTTAAGCACGAGGTCGTTGAAGTTGGTTAGAGAGATAGCCCTCTAATACCTTCTTAGCATCCAAAATATTTATGGGGTTCTATTCGTATTTGGGGGTCTTTATAGAACATTTACCTCCATGAGAGGCGGTGCTTTCAATATTTAGGGCTTTGTTACCCTGCCCATATGGTGGACTGGACTTACGATTGTTCGCCTACACATTGGTTATATTATGGTGACTTTAGTTTCTTGACATAGGTAGCCACATAGGGTACTTGCAGGGGTTATTTCGCAGGTACCCTGAGTCAAATAAGGGTCAAACAACACACAACATTTATGGAGGATTACCTCTCTAGGGGGATCTAACCAACTATGCTATTAAGCCCACGAGGGCCATTATAATTAATTCTGGTAACTATCATATTTTGAAGGGAGTCTCAAGTCCCTATTGGGTGAGGCATGCCTACTCTAGTGAGGGAGGCCCCTTTTCAGCCATTATATCATGTTTGTGTGCATTTGGCCATTTTGTTTATTTTGGTGTGCTCTGTGATTGTTAGTTGGCCCCAGGATTTGGTTTTATATCTCGAATCTTGAGTCTTCATGGAGCAACACTAGCTTCCTCACAGGTCTCACCATTAGTTGAAGTTACCACCGCATATTGAGTCTTTACCGAAGTTTCTTTCTAAATGGCGTAAAGTTAATAAACGTGGTACATACATCTCCACCTCTCAGACTTGTTATTATCCAGTTATGAGTACTGAGTCAAATCTGAATGACATTGGGAGTCCCTCGACTCCTATACCTTCTGTGATTAGTGGGATCCCTTCGACTCCTTCAACCATGACGGTTGGAGTGTCGGAGATTCTCAACCCTACTGCTACCAAACCTGTGGGTTCTACTCAACCCATAGAAGCGAACCCCTTCATGTCTCTTTTGGGTACGCTAGGATACAATTGTCAGTCAATACCTTCGATTTCTAATCCTTTTTCTTTCGGTATGCCCAATATGACATCGAAACTTTCATCCTCTATTCTATCAACTAATGCAAATCCTAGTTTTGGACCTGGGGGCATGGGTCCTCTGCATGCTCCTCTCTCATTTGGTGGAGTTCATATTCCCCAAACGAATCTTATGGTTGGAGGTCAGCCTCCTTTCTCTTCTGGGTCTAATCCTAGTCTCAATGCTTCTAGATGGAGTACTCAACTGGGCGGACAAGTCACTTCCTATATTCCATCCTTTACACCTTATTCCTCCTTAAAGATTTCGACAAACACATTTATTATGATGAATCCCCCTCTATCCTCCAGAGTTCCATTTAGAGGAAGTCAGTTTCACGCTATGGTAAACCCCCAACCTAGAGCTCCTCCAGCTAGGGGCAGTGTATATAAACCTCATTATTCCACCTCCATAGGTATGGTGCCCATACAACCTTTTATGAATCAGTTTGGAGGACGATTGATCCAGGTGGATATCGGTGGCCACCCACCTTTTCCAAATGGC
>CBVK0101293996.1:0-12308 GCA_900067695.1 Picea abies | reverse complement strand
TCGGACCCCCCCCCACCATTAAAGATAGAACGGTTGGGTGGGTCTGGAATTTCTTGTCAGCCGTAGATCTAAGTGCCATTAGATCAACCATAGATCTATGTGCACTCTTTAATTTTCGGGCGCAAATCAAAATGCGCAGCTAAAATTTTGGATAGTGCTTGTTTGTGGGTTTTTTGCGCAGCTTCCCTTGCATTTTGTCACCATGAGGTTAGGAAACACTCTTCAAACATCAAAATCATGAATTTTCATCGAACATCATGCATGTTTTATTGAAGGAAAAACTGGCTAGCCTATGTCCATATCCTACCTACCTACACATTTAGCCCAGATTAGACTGTTGAGCCAAGAAATTCCTCTACCCTAGGGCTATTTGACCAAGTTTAAACAATTTGATCAAATTTATTCGCTAACTAACCTATCTACTTGGCTAAGATTAAACAGTTTAGCCAAGCCTTATCCACTAAGCCTATCAACATAAATTCAAACAGACTTGACCATGTTTAAACTATATGGATCAAGTCATTATTATTGCATGGGGCTTTATCCATTTTCTTTTATGCCCTCTTTTATTCTTTTCTTTTCTTTTATTTTCTTTTTTCTTTTTTCTTTTTTCTTTTTTCTTTTCTTTTTTCTTTCTTTTCATCTTTTCTTTTTCTTTCTTTTCATCTTTTTCTTTTCTTTTGAAAATAATTTTGCAAAAATGAAATATTATTTACAACCAAATACACCAAGAATGAAAATTTTCTAGTCACCAATTGATCCTATGAATTATAGGGTTATAACATCGACTCCACCTGGGGATGGTGCCCTCCTTGCGAGGTGCCAAGAACCTGCTTCTTGATGTCTATAAAAGTTTTCACCGTTGCTTATTTCTACTATCTAATTTGTTTTTATTTTTAGAACTTGGTGGCATTGGTTAGGGGCTTAGGGTATTCTCTGTGGGCTTCAACCATATAATCAACAACACCTACACACAACCTGAATGTAAATAAATGTTATGTACAGTGGAAATGGATTGGTGAGATCTCTATTCTAGTGGAAAATAATGCTTCAGCATCCTGCCATTCACATGTCCACCTGGCAAGTCTATTCCATCACTGTCTTTGAGAAAAAAATGTGTTATTTCCTCTGAATGCTTGAATGATGTAAGGGCCTTTCCATAAGTTATCAAACTTTCCATGTTTACCCTTATCCTCATTCCTGGAATCCCACTTCAACACTAAATCACCCAACTCAAAATCATCTTCTTTAGTTCTTTTATCAAAAATATTTTTGATGTTCTCTCGAATGACCTGAGTCTTGTTGTATACTTCTTCCCTGGACTACATTAAGTGAATCGTTTGATTCATTCTCCTTTGGACATCATTTGGCTCTACTTGCACTTCCTGCAATAGTTTCATGACATGGACTCCTATGGAAAGGGGAAAAACCACTTCAGTACCGTACACCAATTGGTATGGAGACTTGCCAATTGATCTTTTGGTGCTTATTCTGTCAGCCCAGAGCACGAAAACCAACTTCTTATGCCATGATTTATTATTTTCTTGCAATGTTTTCCTGAGAATGTTCACGAGACTTTTGTTTGAGGACTCAGCCAGCCCATTTCCTTGAGGATAATAAGTTGTTGAGTGTCCCAAAGTAATGCGGTATTGGCTGCAAAATTCTATGAGTTTTTTGGATCTGAAAGTTGTTGCATTGTCAGCTATAATTTTTTTGGGGCATCCAAAACAAGACAATATATTTTTTTCTAAAAATTTAATGATAATAGAGTCAGTAGCTTGCCTACATGGCACAGCCTCAATCCACTTCATGAAGTAGTCTGTGGCTATGAGGATCCACTTGTGTTGTCCCAAGGAGGATGGATGTATTTATCCAATAAATTCTAAACCCCATTGTTGGAAAGGAGATTCAACTGAGATGGGTTTCATGGGAAGAGGTATAAGCATCCTTTTACCTTCAAAAACTTGGCATTTGTGGCAAGAAGTAACTTTCTGATGAACGTCAGCAAACAAAGTAGGCCAATAGAAACCAGCTCTCAGAATCTTGTTAGCTATGGTCTTCCAACTTAGATGTCCACCACAGTCTCCTTCATGGAAATCCTACAAAACCTTGTCATCTTCGTCTTTTTACAGGCAGTTAAGAAAGATACCACCGGGATCTTTCCAATAAAGATTACCTTCTAGAATACAAAATTTCAATGCTTCTAGTTTAATAAATCTTGCTTTGGTCTTATTCAAACCAAGAGGAGCTTGTAAGTTATGAAGTACAAAAATGAGGTCTGCGTACCAAGGAGATTTTAAGAATACCTCTTTTACATTTGGAGTCGCCTACTCTTCCTTCTCGTCGACTGCAGGCAAAAAATTAATGTCTTGAGCATGAAAATTAGATTCAGCCATTAGTTTGAAAAAACCCTGACCTTTGATCAATTTAGTGGGTTTTATTTCGATGTCATATTCCAAATTAACCGCAAAACATTTTCCTCTCCTACCATATGGATTATCCTGAGTCAGGATATCCTTTACCACTGCGTTTGGAACATATGCAATTGTGTGAGAATGAAGAATATAGACTCTGAAATCTTTTATGGCCTTCACTAGAGAAAAAACTTGTCTCTCCATTATGTTGTAGTTCAAAGCAGCATCTCTCAAATATTTGCTGAAAAATGCTATGGGTTTTTCATACCCTTCGCTATTTTTCTTCAATAGTATGGTTGCGATGATGTGTTTAGAAGCGAAGGAGAAAAGGTAAAAGTCTTTGGTGTAGTCTAGGCTGATCAAAACTAGGGCTTGGGTGAGTGCATGTTTCACCTGCTCAAATGACTGTTTGGATTCGGTGTTCCATCTGATTTTTGTGTCTTTTTTCAACATATTTGTGATGTTCCTAAGAAGTTCATCCAAGTTGGGAATGAATCTTCTGAGGAAATTTATTTTTCCAATGAATGATTGTAGTTCTTTGATGTTCCTAGGGTGTTCCACTTTTTGGATGGCTTCTATTCTATTGGTATCTATTTTAATTCCATCTTTAGAGATTATGTGTCCCAATAACTTTCCTTCATCTAAGCTGAAAAAAGACTTCTTGGGGTTTAATGAAATCCTAAACTTTCTGCACTTCTCAAACATGCGTATGAGATGCTATAAGTGTTCTTCGTCAAATTGGGAGTAGATAGTCACATCATCCAAATATATGACTATAAATATTCCAAGTTCATCCACAAAAGAAATATTCATTGCTCTTTGGAAGGTGGCACCAACATTCATCAGACCAAAGGGAATTTTCACATACATGAAAGTTCCCCAAGGCGTGGTGAACGTTTTTTTCTCCTGGTCATCTGGGTGGACGAGGACTTGGTGTTAACCCAAGAAATCGTCTAGTAAGGAGATCCTACTGGCCCCAACTACCTTTTGTAAGATGTGTTCCATCTTAGGAAAAGGTTAATTGTCTTTAAGGGAAACCTTGTTCAGATTTTTGAAATCTATGCAAAGTCTGATTTCACCAGTTTTCTTCTTGGTAGGAACCAAGTTAGAAACCCATTTGGAAAATCTCAAGGGGACTATAATTTTTGCATCAAACATTTTTTTGATTTCTTTCTCTATCAGGGGAAGCAACTTGGGATTGATTCTCCTAATTTTATGCCTGAAAGTTTTATGTTCTTATTTTATTGGAATCCGATGTTGTATGATACTTATGTCGTAATATTTTAAGTCCTCATAACCCCAAGCAAACACATCTACATATTCCTTAAACATTTCAATGTATTTGTGTTTTTGCTCAGGGGGTAGAGACTTGGAAAGTTTTATCATCTTGACTTTTTCTTCTGTTTCTATGTTACATTCTTCGACCTCTTTACCACTAGCTTCAATTTTTGGTTTTTTTGCTACATCATTAAAATTGAACAAGTCTTCTAGTGGAACTAGAACTCTAGGTAACACATTATTTTTCAACTGTAAAATACCATAATCTGCTTCATTTTCATTCAATTTATCTACATCTACTGTATTTACACTACCACTTTCAAAAACAGATTTATTTACAACCTCATTATCATTCTCCAAGTCTATATTTGTACATTCGAAATCATTTTTACATTGTAGGAAGTCTTCAATTTGATCATCATTCCCAAATACCTACCAGTATTTGATGTTGTCTGGAACGGTTGGTCTACACTTCACCTCCACTGTGTACTTCCAAGTGGGATGGAAAGGAATTTTACATGTAGTTGATGATGTAGCCAACCCGTCTGCAAGTATGTTTTGTCCCCTGGGCATTACCTGCAAGTCGATTTCAGTAAAGCACTGAAGGGAATCCAAAACAACATTCTTGTAAGCTCTAAGTATGGGATGTTTATCTGCATACTCACCTTTAATTTTCTTAATAATCAATTCAGAATCACCCCTTACCATAATTTGTTTGGCACCAACCTTCTTCAGTAGTTTTAGGCCGAGCATCAAAGCTTCATACTCAGCTATGTTGTTAGTGCATTGGAAATTCAGTTTGTAAGAATGATTCTCTGAATATATTGATTTGTGATTATGCAACCAAACTCTAGCTCTAGCTCCTTCCTTGCTCACGGCTCCATCAAAATCCATGCTCCAAAAGTCTGCTGGAAGTTCCTCACTTTCCACAGTTTCAGTATTTCGTACATCAGTGACTGCTTTATCTTCTTTTGAATCGGGTGTATCATCTTCCAGCTGAGCGAATTGTTCCTCCAAGTCACCATCATTGTACAGAATGAAAGAATCTAGATCAGAGTGAGCAAAGTATAGTGGGTAGTGTTGTGGCTTTTCCTGACTGCTGACCATATACTTCAACAGGGTTTCTCTGTACAGTCTTCTCTGTTGTCCGAAAAATGGGATGGTGGCATAGGAAATATCTAGTTGTAGGGTTCCTTTTAGCTTATCTCCCAAAGACCTTGATAGAAACATATCGTACTTCGGGGGAATATATGCAACTATGATATCCATCACCATACTTGTCGTTGGTATTTGATCCAAGGTGATGCATAAGTCTTTAATCAACCCTATACATTTGACCTTGCTATAATCAAAAGAGTGTAAATCCTTGTATGGTCTGGTGACCTAAAGTCCCCACTTTTCCATCACAACTTTGGGCATCAGGTTGTGAGAGGCACTCGAGTCCAGCATAACATTGTGTAAGATCAAGTCATGGATATTCAAGCTGATGTAAAATGGGGCAATGGCACCGTTATTAGTTTGACCATCAACTTCGGGACCAAAAAGGAGCTTAGGTTGATCGTCAACAAGATTTACCATGTCCGAGTAATTTGCTGACTCGACATTCAAGGCCTTCATACCTATCTCTGGTTCAATGCTTAGAGCTTTAACTACCTACGAGTTATAAGTGTTCTTACTCATCAACTCAGACAAGGGAATGGGAATCTTCAATTTAGCTAGTTCTCCCTCAAGGATGAAAGTAGTGGAAGCTTTGCTTGAGCTCTTCACTTCTAGTTTATCCATCGAAGTCCTATGGGCAGATGCACTTGGTTGACCAGCTAGTGAAACCTCGGTCTGATTCGATCTTTGTAAAATTTTAGGGCTTCTTTTTGCAGGAGGTTCGGCATTATTCCTCTCAGGGACTTGCTTGGAAGAAGTTTTCGAGGTTTTCTTGGTCTCGACTATTCTATTTGTTTCGGTAGCCTTCATTGTTTCAACGGCCTTCTTTGGAGGGTTGTCATTTGTCTTCTTTCTCCTCAGGTTATACTGCATGTGGACCTCCATTATAGCATTTTCAAAGGCCTGATGTTTTGTTTCCTCTGCTTCCTCATTTACCTTTGTTTGTGAAAGGAGAAAAAGCTTGTGCTTTTCCTAAGTAAGAAAAATGGATTCATCATCGTGAACGCCCATGAGGCTTATATGAGTGTCGTCCAATTATTTTATTATCTCCTCACCTTCATCAACATAATTTTCTTGGAGAGGTGGTCTAATCTGTTGATCAGGATCCCTATGTTCTCTTTGATCTCTAGGATATCTCTATCGTATCTGGGGAGGATTTCTTCTAAAGTTTGGGTTCTGAATCTGAGGAGCAACTTGGTTTTCCCTAGGTGGATTTATGTCAACTATAGTAATCCTTTCCATCATCCTTTCCATAGCTCTGGATATGGAATCTAATTTAGCATCTGACGAGGAAGTGGAAGGTTCTTCCTTGATCATGACCCTTCTTTCTGTTCGTTGGCTGGCTCTTCTGGCCAAAAGAATTGCTTCTACACTTACGACACTTTTCTGCATGTCTTCCAGAGTAGCAGCATTTCTTTCCCTTATCTGATATGACATGCCAGGGTCAAATCCATCGGGGAATTTTATTAATACCAAACCTTGTGGTGGTTTGATATTAACTGGAATTGCATTGTACAGATTGTTGAAATGAGTGCAGTAATCCTACACTGTCTCTCCTTAGTTCCTTTTGATATTCTCATTTTATAACAAGATCTGGAGAGGATTTTTCTTTACCTCCCATCTGTCAAGAAAACTTCGATGAAAAGCAGCAATGTCAGTTATGGAAGTGATGTGTAAGGTTTTAAACCACTTTTTGACTTCTCCATTCAGACTATGTGAAAATAGTCTCATCTGCACATCACCTCATCAACTTCCTGTAGACCAAAATAATCATTCATTTTGTCAACATGTTGTTGTGAATTCAGAGGACCAGTACCATCAAACTGAGGAAGTCTAGTTTGGTGGTCCTAAGGCATGGCATGTAAAGGAGCGGCCAACAACAATGGATCATATCTTGTTGCCATGATTGGTGGAGGAGGTTGAACGAAGACTTGTGTGATTGGAGGGGAGGTGACAAAAGTTGTGGAAGATGAAGGGCTGGGAGGAACGGAGTGAGTTGGTTTTAGTTTAACAGAAGCTGCAACAATAGTCAAGAAAGAAAGTTTGACTAACTGTTGGAAGTGGGCTTTGTCTAAGGCTTGATCAAGATCTGCTACTAGATCTTCTAACTTGTCAAATTCCTGAAGAAATCTTTGATCAACGTCTGCCCTGGGAGATAGTATTTTAGGGGTCCTGGGTTGTAGGATGGTTTGATCTAAGATTGTTTCACTTACAAAGCTGTCAGATTTTGTTCTGAAAAGGATTTGTTCGAGAGAAATGTCAAACTCAATATCCTAAAGGGCAATAAGCTTCTCAGGGAGAGAATGGGACCTATGAATAGAAATGTGACTCCCGAAACCCTCTACAACACTTTTCTTTATGAGTAATTTTTCGGGATTGTCTATTGCTATTGCATGTTCTAGATCTGGATGAGATCTAGTGAAAATTCTTTTAGGAGCCAGAATTTTTAATTTTTATTTAATTTTTAGAAATTTTTAAACTAACTTATATACAAACTTTAACAACCTCTGAACATTATCTCTTTATGAGTTTATATTTTGTGATTAGTCCATAAATAAAGTTTTCTTTATCTAGGGAAAATAAATCATGGGATGGAAAGTTTGTTCAGTTCCCCAGTATGGTCGCCACTATGTTATCGCTCTGTAAATTCCCAGAGGTTTTCGTGATGAAGAAGAAATTTACCAGAGGTAACTTTATCCAACCACTTCGAAACTGGGATCTAGCACTTCCAGTTTCAAAGAGGGATCTCTCTATAAGATTTATCTTTGTTCCGGGTTTTAGATCTTAGGCTAGTTAAATAAATAGACTGTGTTGTTTGTTTTATAAAATGGTTGAAGTATTTCTTACGCATTCATTGGGCTATGGGGTCTATTTTATAAATTTAGAGATCACCAACCAGATTTTACAAGGTGTTTTCACAGGGTAGGATAATGCAATTGTTAGATCCTTTAAAATAAAATGATGGGTAGCAGAAAAGATGAGAAAATAAAGTATAACAAAGAAGCATTTAAGAATTTCTTTATCATAACATTAGAAGATAAACATTTAAGTATTTAAAAGCCAGAAACAGAGTATACAAAGATAAATTCTTCAACTTCAACTTCTTTTAAATGATCAGATATAGAGAACATAAATGATTATGAAGATAGAAAAATCATTCAAATGAAGAGGAGAAAACATCACCAACAGTTAACATGCAGGAATCCTATGAAATGTCCTTTTTATTATTGGTAAAATCTCTTGAAAATATTAAAGTGCTCATAGCTTGCTTGGGCTAAAGATCAACCCTCAGTACTTCGAAGTTTGAAGTATATATGGAAAAAAAAAATTACAATCGATCATGTCATTAATGATCAGGACGTGGAAGAATCCAAAGCTAACTAATAGATAACAAAATACATAAATGTAGGAATTGCTAATGATCTGTCGGATTCTTTGTGTTGATTTCAGGGGAAGTTGTTGGCAAGTCATAAACTTGAATTTGACTTTTCTGCATGTTGACTTGTACGTCCACCTCATCTTTTACTCGGTCAATTCACACAACTCTTCCCATATTTGTTGATTGGGGATGGTAACTTTTAGTAGCCTACAGTAGATTTCATCCATCTCGGTACATTTGGCAAAATTTGGCTTGGTGATAAAAATGTACTTGATTTCATGTTGGATATTAAGATCCAACTGTAGAGTTTCTAGGAATGCCTTGCCTATTATGATTCCCTGTATCCTTGAAAATTTGGAGTTGTCCTTTGCCACCATGGCAATCTTTTACTTGTAGTTGGGAAGTTTCATCAGCTTGTCATTTAGAACCAGTAAACCAGGAAGACTTTTCTTCTGTAAGGCATTGATCTTGCTGAAGAATCTTTGAAATCCGATATCCATGATTTGGGCTTTCTCCTCCAGTTGCAACATCATTCCTCTTTTGGTCAGAACTCTCTTGACCTCGAGGATAGTCTTCATCCTATCCTCAATATTCAGATTTTCCATCTCTTATTTAGTTTTTGAATTGAGAAACTTGATGATTCCATTTGCCTCTCTGGGCATTTCTCCTAACTCTCCCTTTATCCTATCGATATCTTGCCTGCTCCTCGACACCAGTTCATGTTGTTCGAACATGATTTGCACCATAGGATAGATTTCATTTATGGATTTGGAGATATCCATCCAAATGTTCTCTTTGGATTCTACTAATGTTTTTCCCACAATTGTTTTCTTTCGTAGTTGTTGTATCTCCTGCCTCATTTTTTCTGATGTGTGTTTCTCAGTGTTGTAGTTGGTCTGAAATAAGATTTAAGCTTCTGAAGCTGCTCCATCTCTTGCTGCAATTTTTTTATTTCTACTCCTTGTAAATTTATTTCCATCATTGACTTTGCTAGAGCTTCAGGTGTCTCTAGAACTGTCACTGGAGCAGCTGATGGAATTTCTGATGTGGTGGTTGTTGATGTTGTTGTTGTGCTAACTCTTGTGAGGGGAACTGCACTTAGTGGGATGACTTCCATAGGTGTTGCATGTTCCTTCTCCTTCACTAACCTTTCCAGCTCTGCTTCCATCTCCTTTATTTGTGTATTATGCTCCATGATCAACTTTAGCATCTCCTCCTTCTCACCTTCTATCTCAGCCATCTCTTTGGCATGTGCGAATTTTGTAGCTGGTAGTTTTAGTTGCTTCCTCAAAGATGTTATGTCAGCATTTCTTTTCTTGAGCATCTCCTTAGTTGCTTTCACATTTGAGGGGTCATACCCAATTTTGAGCACCAATTCTTCTAAAGATTTAATCTTGTTATCCTTTGCAAAAGATGACACCTTATCCAGTTTTAATTGAGTCTGAACATTGTTTAGAGAAACCTGTAATTTTGCAGCAGTAGTGGAAGCAATGGCCAATGTTGAGAAAACTATTTCTTCAGTCTGCCTGTGAAGATCCATCTGATCAGCTGGATGTACAACATTAGCATGAAATTCAAGTGTTGATCTTTTGTAGTCAGTGATTTCCTTTGGATGAGGTACTTGTGCCTGCAGAAATGCCATGTACATTCTCTCCTTCTCTGTGTCGAAAGCAGAGAGCAGCCTATGTTGTGTTGTTGATGTTTTTTTCCAGAATTGAGCATAAGTGTTGTTGGCTAGCCTCTCATTTTTCTTCTTAATCATATTGTATTTCTCAAAAATACTCAACTTTCTAGCCCCTTGAGTTAGTTGGTTGATCAGTGAGGTGTTAGTCTGCTTCTTGGATGAAGAAGTAGAAATGATCTATTGGCTGCTTGAGACAGGAGGTGAATGATCTCCTTGCATAACTGTAGTGGACTAGGTCTCTTCTTCGCCAGACTTGTCAGTTGTATGAATGGTTTTTGGCCTTTTCTTGTATACCTGGAAATCCTCAGCTGAGACTTCAGTGATTGAATGGGAGATATCCTTTCTGGGTCCTTTCTCCTTTGGTACCTGTGGAGTAGTGGTTTGTGAAATAATGGTTGGAGGAGATTGTTGTTCTGCTTCTTCCAAAGTGTTCACCTCCCACTCTGATTGGTTCATAAACTTCTCGATCTCTGGTTTGGGCACATGAGAATATGGGGAACTTTAAATCTTGAATCTTATTTCTATAATAACCCCACATGGATCATAGTGCCAAGGGAAACTAGTGTAAAATTTCATTTCCTTGAGTAGTTTGTTTGCCTCTTCCCCGACAGCTCGACTGTTACAAATAAAGGATCCTATCTACCCTTTAATTCTCAGTTGTTGTTTCTTCTTCAAATATACAAAATGTATATCGTCTGAATTGATCATTTGCATAATGTACTCCAAGGCGAATATTCTAATATGCAAGTATTTGGGCAACTTATAGGGAGATAACTCACATCCATATATTCTGATCTCTGTGTGATTCTGATACAAATACCAGTCTCCCATATTAGCGAGGTCCTAGAGGTGTAGAATTCTTTAGATCTCTTCATTTATCCTCCACTCTTGCCTACCACTGAGCATACTTACCACTAGGTGGTAAAACTGCTCTATGAATTGCTTGAAACTGAACTCTGTTGAGTTCCTTCTCAGTAATGAAGTCCAAGAGGTGCCAGGTTGTGGCTTTCCATCCTAGTATAGCTTCTACATGGGGAAAAGGAACTTATCTGCTTGATAGAACACGAACATGTACACAAGTACTGAGGAGTACTAGAACATGCCTTATGTGGGAAACTTGAACAATTGATCATGAATATTCTTAGCCAGGAAAACGTTGTAGTCGAACTGCACTGTGGGGCTTCCCTTAGTGGAAAAGATAGATAGGTAACCCAAGATTGCCTCATCTACCCATTCATCTGAGTAGTATCCAAGTAGGCTACAGAGGGAAGAAATGATTTGATTTCCTTTTACCGAGAAAATCGATGATCGATAAGGGGGATTGGTTTTGGGTATTGGGGCATTCTCAGGGAGGAGTAGTTCGAAGATATGTGCTCTCTATGGAAAATATAACTTCTGATACATGTTGGTTAGGACCTGAAGAGTTAAAGGAGAGAAGGCTTCAACTCTAGTTATTTGCAACATCTGGTCAATGGCTTCGGATGTGATAGAGAACAGGGTCTCTCCAGAGGATGACACGATAGTTCTGTGGTCGAGAAGGTAATGTGCCTGGAACTTGAGGGCGAATTCATGGAAATGGCGAACCTGGGAAAACATTTACAGTGGAAGATTGGACTCCGAGAATCCAATCTCATCACTCTGGTCTAGGAAAATGTCTATGAGCCATGAATATAGCTCATTGAAATCAAAATCGCATCTTGGCTCAGAGATGAGGTAGTCTTTGTCAGCCAGAGGGATCTAGTCAAGATCAACGGGAGGCGGTAGGAAAGGATTTTCCTTGACTTATGATTGTTTGGACTTTGGGGCCATCACTTCAACAAGTACCTGCAATTTGAAACAAAAATGTTAGCAGGTAATGGCTATGGTTGGGTCACTGACTGAAACAGTGAGTAAAATGAGTTTCTAGTGTGCGGAGAGTGTGAGCAGTGCAAAAATGGCAAAGGAACGGGATTATATTTGGGTGAATGGGTATCCGTTGAGGCGTGGGGGACAGGTCAACAAGATAACGGATATTTTAGCCTGTATTAATTTGCCAACGGATATCTGGGAATGAGGTGATGGGCCAGTGACGGGTTAAGGGTGTGTGCGGGTGACATGGAGGGTAATGAGTGGGGGGAAATGACATGTGGCAGGTGAATGCCAGATGAGGTATGCTGACATAGTATTGGGATATGACCAGTGATAAGTGGTAGTGGAATGTGACATCACGAGACAATGAGGAAGTGGAGTGCGATGTCATGAGGCGGCGGTGGTATAGCAAATTTGGTATGGTGGTATATCGGAGGGGGGGGGGGGGGGAGGGGGGTCCGACATCATGGATTTACGCCACGTTAGGATGGGGCCCACCTAGAAATACCACCATATCAGACCCCCCCCCCACCATTAAAGATAGAAC
>CBVK0101293995.1:0-26648 GCA_900067695.1 Picea abies | reverse complement strand
CCCCCCCCACCATTAAATATAGAATGGTCGGGGGGGTCTGGAATTTCTTGTCAGTCATAGATCTAAGCGCCATTAGATCAACCATAGATCTATGTGCAATCTTTAATTTTTGGGCACGAATCAAAATGCACAGCTAAAACTTAGGATATTGCTCGTTTGTGGGTTTTTTGCATTGCTTCCCTTGCATTTTGTCACCATGGGGTCACCATGGGGTTAGGAAACACACTTCAAACATCAAAATCATGAATTTTCATCGAACAGCATGCATGTTTTATTGAAGGAAAAACTGGCTAGCCTATGTCCATATCCTACCTACCTACACATTTAGCCCAGATTAGACTGTTGAGCCAAGAAATTCCTCTACCCTGGGGCTATTTGAACAAGTTTAAACAGTTTGATCAAATTTATTCGCTAACTAACCTATCTACTTGGCTAAGATTAAACAGTTTAGCCAAGCCTTATTCACTAATCCTATCAACATAAATTCAAAATTACTTGACCATGTTTAAACTATATGTATCAAGTCATTATTATTGCATGGGGCTTTATCCATTGTCTTTTATGCCCTCTTTTATTATTTTTCTTTTCTTTTCTTTTTTCTTTTTTCTTTATTTTCATCTTTTCTTTTTCTTTCTTTTCATCTTTTTCTTTTCTTTTGAAAATAATTTTGCAAAAATGAAATATTATTTACAACCAAATACACCACGAATGAAAATTTTCTAGTCACCAATTGATCCTATAAATTATAGGGTTATAACAGCGGCTCCACCTGTGGATGGTGCTCTCCTTGCGAGGTGCCAAGAACCTGCTTCCTGATGTCTGTAAAATTTTTCACCATTTCTTATTTCTACTATCTAATTTGTTTTTATTTTGAGAACTTGGTGGCACTGGTCAGGGGCTTAGGGCCTTCTCTGCGCACTTCAAACATCTGATCAACAACAACTACACACAACCTGAATGTAAATAAATGGTATGTACAATGGAAATGGATTGGTGAGATCTCTATTGGGGTGGAAAATAATGCTTCAGCATCCTGCCATTCACATGTCCACCTGGAAGGTCTGTTCCATCACTGTCTTGTGTGTTTCGAATTAGTTTCTTTGCTTCCGCTATTTATTTCAATTAATTATTCCAAAAAGTGTATTTTGTTTTGTGAGCTGCTAATTTGATTTACAACAAGGAAATCACTAGTAAATAGTTAATATAGGTGCTAGGATTATAAAATTGACATGGTATCAGAGCTTTCACTCTGAGAGGGAGCCACATTTCATATCTACGGAATTTTGTAGCAAATCCATCGGATATGTAAGGAGATCTCTACATATCTATAAACTAGCAGTTAGAAATTGAAGGGAGAGTTTCTAGGAAACAATCGTATAATAGAAAAACTTGCTTTTTGCAGGTGAGTAGGGCCATACATGTGTATCATTATATTAGAGAAAGTACATATGCAATAAAAAGAAGACAATAAAATATATATGCACTTTACAATGTTTGTATAGGGGCAGTTTCAACAAAAGGTTATTTACACAACATATTATCAGATCTAAGGGATGGAAAAAATAAGTATGAGAGTTGAAGAGAGATTGGATGGAGCATTCAACTTCCTATATTAGAAAGAAAGAGTTAATTTTCTTTTGAAGGAATATGATCTTTGAAATATTGTTGACAAAGTAGTTCCCCCACCGACATATCCACAAGCATTGGAAGCTCACAAGAAGAAGGAGATTAAAGTGCAGTGGGTAATCCTGGATGCAGTCAACAATCATTTGATTCCTATCTTATCCAAGAAGAAGACGGATAAGGAAATGTTTGATTCCCTAGTAAGTTTATTCTAGAGCGATATCTTGAACAGGAAGATGAAGTTGAGATATAACCTTATATCAGTGTAGATGTCTAGATCTGATAATATTACTAGATACTTCATGAGGGTCACTCGGGTATGTGATCAACTTGCAACTATTGGGGAGAAACAGGATGACACAAAACTTGTAAACGTGGCACTAAATGGTTTCCTGAAGTAATGGGACCCATTTGTTAAGGGAGTCTTTGCTCGGGAAAATATTACAAATTGGTGAATTCAATGGGATGATTGTATCGAGGAAGAGACTTAGCAAGAGTATAAAGTCATCAAGCAAGGAGGTAGTGATGAGAACCTGGCCCTTGTCAGTAAGACAAGGAAGGGGAAAGGAAAGGTTATGAGAAAGAATGGTAACATTGATGGAGGTACATCACATTGAAGGAGGAAGAAGTACTTGAGTAAGATCAAGTGCTTTGCATGCCACAAGAGTGGTCATTATGCATCTCGGTGTCTAGAGAATAAGAAAGGAAGAGGAAAATCATATCAGATAGCAGCATTTGCAGAAACTCGGTTGGATGATTTTGTTATGAAGTTCAAGAGGTATTTCTCACTAGTTTCTTTCATTTTTACTAGCACAGTCACTAGGAGTGTGTAGTACTTGGACAGTGGTGCATGTCATCATCTTATAGAAGCACGATATTTATTTAACAAACTGATAGAGAAGGACTCAGGGATCCATGTGGAGTTTGGTGATGATGCCAAGTATGTGATGAAGGGTGAGGAAACTATTTTGTTCTAACTTGAGTCAGAAGGTTTGTTTGATGCCCAGGATGTGCTTTATGTACCAGGACTTAAGAAAAAATTTATGTCAGTCTCAGTTACGCAGGATAGGGGTTTTGTAGTTATAATCTAGAGAGGGAAAGTACTCAATACATCTAGAGGGAGATGGCCCTGACACAACAATTGTCATTAGGGTTAGAGAGGGTAATTTATACAAGTTGACGGGAAAGCCTATTCAGTCCTTGGTACATGGCAATGACAAATTGTGTGAATATATAACAAGAGGTTGGGCCACCTACACTACAGGGTGTTGTTGATTCTAAGGGAGATATTCACTGGTCTACTAGATTTCAATGTTGAGTAGTAAGGCATGTGTAAAGGGTGTGCACTTGACAAGAATGTCAAGGTTGCTTTTCCAAGAAGAAAGAGTAGGTCCAATGGGATATTGGATCTTATACATTCATATTTGAGTGGACCAATGTCAATAGCATTAGTGCAGGGAGCGCCATACTATGTGACGTTCATTTATTACTTTTCTAGAAAAACCTATATCTTCTTTATGAATACCAAGGATGAGCTCTTCAGTCATTTTTGGGAGTTCAAGGCTAGGATTGAGAATCAAATAAGGTATAATATCAAGGTCTTGAGGTCAGATAATGGGAGAGAGTACACCTACAATTACTTCAAGTATTTTTTCAAGGAGGCAGGGATAAAGAGGGAGTTGGCAGTCTCATACAACCCTTAAATGAATGGGTTGTAAAGAGAAAGAATCAGTCCATTATAGATTATTCCATGGATATGACACATGATGAGGATCTACCTATGTTTCTTTGGGAAGAGGCATGTAACACAAAAATATATGTGCAGAGCATGAGTCTACACAAGACATTGGGGACAAGAATCCTAAGGAAGCATTCACAGGAGTGAAACTAGAGATAACACACTTGAGGATCGTTGGTTGTTAAGTATATATCCATGTGCCTATGGAGAAGAGGATGAATTTGGAGCCTTTTTTATAGAAGGGTATATTTGTGGGGTACAATGAGACATCAAAGTATTACTTGATATTTATACCAATGTAGTGGAAGATAGTTGTGAACAAGAAGTTAAGTTTGAGGAGAACTTGGCATATATGAAATCTCAAAAGTCTCCACCAGTGGAAAAACATGAGGAGAAGGAGGCTACGAAAGATGAGCAGTGCTCACCATCTTCCAGTTCAGGAAGTCATACTTCATGTGGGGAGGAGGATTTAGCCCCATCTAGTTCTTTCAAGAGACCCAGGTGGTTATTTAAAACATTAATGGATGTTGTTGAGGCTACTAGGAGCATAGTCGAGGAGAGCAGGCCTCCAAAGAAGTTTTCTAATTATATGGCACTTATGAGTAGAATCATTGATGTTGAACCTTCTAGTTTTAAGGAAGTGACAAATAAATAGGTTTATCTGAATGCCATGGTGGAGGAGTACACCTCTATCATGAAGAATGATGTTTGGTACATAGTGTCGAGATCGAAGGGGAATTTAGTTATGATTTCTAGGTGACTCAACAAGATCAAGAATGTTTCATATGGAAGCATAAATAAGTTCAAGGTAAGATTTTTTGTGAGAGGGTTCTCTCAAAGAAAGGGAGTAGACTACATGGAGACATTTTCTATAGTCACCAAATATGCTTCCATTCGATATGTTATATATATTTCCTTAGTCATGGGGTGGAGGATTCACTAGACAGACATGAAGACAACTTTCCTCAATGGGATCATTGAGGAAGAAGTATATATAGAGAAACCTCAAGGATTTGAGGTACATGGGAGGGAGTCTCATGTGTGAATGCTTAATAAATCCTTGTACATACTCAAAAAGGCACCCAGGGCATGGTATTCCAGGATTGATGGACACTTGCATAATATGGGATTGACCAAGATTCAGGTGGATCCTAACTTGTACTTCATACTTTTGGGGACTGATCCACTCATCTTGGTGTTGTTCATGGATGATTTGTTTCTCACAGTGCTAAGGAGCTTATATCGGGGTACAAAGCATATTTTTCTACAAAGTTCAAGATGAAGGATATTGGTTAGATGCATTATTTGTTGGGGTTAGAGGTATGGAAGATATTGGGAGAAAGATATTACACGGTGAATATCTTGAGGATATTCAAGATGGAGGATTGTAGATCGATGGATATACCTATGGTTACCAACCTAAAGAAGTTTTCCACTTCATATTTAAAGTCAGTAGATCCTAGGATATACATACATTTGATAGTTTCCTTGATGTATTTGGTCAACACCGGACCATATATATGCATTGTTTTGAACACCTTGAGCCAGTTCATGGTGGAGTTGAGGCAAGTGCATTCGATAGCAGTGAAGCATGTGCTCAATTACTTGAGAGGTACATTGGAGTATGGGTTGAGGTATCTTGGAGGTGATGGAGTGAGTCTATAGGGCTATTCAGACTCATATTTGGAAAGGATTGTACTAGATAGGAAGAGCACCTCAGGGTGTTGCTTCAGCTTGAGATCATTAGTGATTACATAGTTCAGCAAGAAGAATACTTCCATAGCACTCAATTCACTAGAGGAAGAGTATATGGCAATGAGTATGGATAGTTGTCAAGCCTTTTGGCTTCAAAAATTGCTTACAATATTATTTGATTAAGAGTTTGATCCCACAGTGATAAACTGTGATAATTATAGTTGTATCAAACACTCTGAGAATACAGTTTTTCATGATAGTTCTAATCATATTGAGATCAGGTATCACTTCATACAATACAAGATCCAGAAGGGAGTAGTTAATCTTCAATATATCTCCACAGATGAGCAGGTTGTAGACATTCTGACCAAACCCTTGGTTAAAGGGAAGTTTGTATTCTTCGGGGACAAACTTGGAGTGGTGCAAAATACATTCCTCACTAAGAGGGAGTGTTTATGTTTCTAGCATACTTCCACATAGTTCTAAGTGTCTAGACGTGTGGAAATCGTCCAAATCCTTCTACCTTAGTAATTTACTTTAATTAAAAGAATTGTTAAAGTAAAGTATTTTTATTAATTAGTTGAGTTTAATTTAATATCATTAGTGAATTAAATCTTAGTGATTGTTCTCAAGTGAGGTGAGATTTAATATCAACTATCAATCACTTTGGATATTGGGGTTAGGACATAAATCAACATTATAAAAGAAAGGTTGTGGTGAAGGAGGAAGACATGTCATATGATCACATCATAGAGAGAGAGAGAACAAAAGGAATTTTACTCAAGGATATGTTGGATAGGTGAAGAAGGACTTTCATATAGAGATCAATTTAGGTCAAAGGAGAAGAGAGAACAGGGGTAGTCGTAGAAGGATCTGTCATATCAAAGCCACAGTAGTAGGGATGAGTTGTACACACTAAGAAAGTCAGTCAGGGTGTGTATGTATATAGGATATAGTGCAGGAAAGCGTGTACATACGCGGGCTATAGTGAGGAAAGGCATGTATGAATATGATAAATTGAATGTATGAGATTGTATAGCCATGGAGGAGTTGCTAGGATTTTCATGTGTTATCTGTATTTTTTTGTATTTCTCAGTGGGCCATTTTCCTGGTAAGGGAGCCCTTGTAAGCTTTGATATTATTATAACGATAAGTTGATTTGAAGGGAATAAATATGTGTGTGTTTGGAATTGGTTTATTTTCTTCTACTATTTATTTCGGTTAATTATTCTAGCAAGTGTTTTTTTTTTTTTTTTTTTTTTTTTTTTTTTTTTTTTTTTTTTTTTTTNNNTTTTTTTTTTTTTTTTTTTTTTTTTTTTTTTTTTTTTTTTTTTTTTTCTGAGTTGGTAATTTGATTTATTGCAAGGAAATCACTAGCAAACAATTTATCTAGGTGTTGGGATTATTAAATTGGCAATCTACTACTATGAGATTATCCTGTGAACCGGAGTCAAATAGAGAATTTATCTTAGTCATCTTGACCTGAATCTTGATGTGGAAGAGTTTGGTCATTTCTTGGCACCCAAAGTTTTGGGTAAATATCGCGTGCATGCACAAATGAAGTGATGTGCACCTATTCCATTTTTGTGCATGCTCAAGAAGTTGCATGAGGGGTGATAGGAAGCGCGCATGTCAGATCAAGTTTTGTTAATGCATGTCAGTTCAAAGTTCTTCCAATGTGCACCAGTATAAGTTTCGTGATGCACACCATCAATCAAAAAGACATTGCATGCACACCAAAATCAAGAAAATAATATTTGATAAATCTCCCCAAATGATTACTACAAGCAGCACGAGGGAACATGGAGAAAAAAGAAGATGATCTGGAAAGGTATATGATATTACCATGATTCCAAAGAGGCGATGTGAAATGCATGCTAGTGACAAAAGTGTGCAGGACTGGAAAACAGAGGTGATAGTGGGGAAGAAATGAAGGTGGCAGAGCACCAGAGCCAAGAAGGAAATAAAAGAGAGCAATGACAACAGAAAGAGAGTTTGATTGTTAGTCGGTTGGTTGTTGTTGTGATAGTTGTGGGTGTTGGTGTTATTGAGCTCACTCTGAGCTTATGTTTTGTAATGTCTCTAGTTGTAAGTCAGATTCTGTCACAATTACGAAGTCTAAATAAAGTGCATGGCATTGTGTAATGTAACACTAGTAAAATGTATAAGAGAGAGAGAGGCTTTGTGGTTGTCAATTTATGGTTTTCTTAATGAATGTTTTTGGTGATGTAATGAAGATAATAAAGTTGAAGTGATATTTTTCTTATTATTTTTTACTCATATGTCAATTGAATGTGTGTGTGTTGTTTCATATTGTTAGTCATTAAGTAGTTTTCAATGGATACAAGACCAGATGGTCTATGTGATCCTCATGGTGTCTCGGGTAAGACCTTCTTTAGTCTTTGGCCAAGGATTGATATGTCGATGCCTTCATATTTTTTCATTAAGTAGTTTTCATATTGTTTCATATTGTGTGTTGTGCAATTAGTCATTCATCATCATCGACACAAGATCAGATGATCTATGTGATCCTCATGGTGTCTCAAGTGAGACCTTCTTTAGTCTTTGGTCAAGGATTGATATGTCGATGCCTTGGGCTTTTTGTTGGTCAACTAGGGATAAACCTTGGTTCTTAAACCCCTTAACATTAATAAATATGTGCACAAGTGTGTAATAATTGAACATCATCTCCTTCTCCTCTTGGTGATGAAAGTGACTCAGATTCACCTCTTCTACACTAATGTGCAGACAATATTCTCATCCACATCAGAGTGTGTGGAATAATCCAAAATCAGCTCCTTCTCTTCTTGGTGGTGAAAGATACTCATATTCACCTCTTCTACACAAATGTAAAGACAATGTTCTTATCCACATCAGAGTTGTTTTCAATCTGATTGATCGAATTCATGGCTAGAAGATTATTTTTCTTTGCATCCTTCTTTTAGTTCTTTGGGTTCAACTCTAGATGTAGTTTCCAACACTTTTACTCAATGTTCCCATCAATATTACAATGGTTACAATGGATTCTTGTATCCTTACAGTGATGTGTAGTGGCTACCATTTATTATCATTTCCCCCTTGCCACTTCTTCTTCTCCTCCTTGGAATCATTTTGGTGCTCTTTCGGCTTCGAACCACTTGGTTTATGTTTCTTGTGGCTTATGTTTTCCATATACATTACCTATACAGATACATCGCCCAATATCCTTGGATTGAAAAACATCACTTGCTTTGTAGATGGCCATGTAGACCCCCTAGATATTTGAGGAGTACATATGGGTTCTAGGGAGAGATACTTAGCATGATGGCCATCTTTATAAACTTGGTGGTGTACTCCTATACATTCTCCCCTTGCTTCTACATGAAGTAGTTCCACTAGATCCATTGGTCCTATATATACCCAATAGGGTAGAATTGGGACTTGATGAGGGTTTTGAATTCCTCCCATCTAGTTACTGGTGGATCACTATAATGTCCCCACTTTGGGACATAATCATAGTGCAGAGGTTTATGATGACCAGAGTAGCCAGATGGATGTTATAGAGAGTACAGGGGTTATTGAGAGGCATTGTGGGGTCCAACTTGCATTGCTCATAATATTCCATCATTATGAGCCATTCCGCACAGGTTGACTTTGGTTTCGTTGCATTACGACGGTTTCCATGATTTTGACTATTTTGAGCTATAAGCTAATTAAATTCACTGAAGAGGTCATTTTTGGCACATTACTTGGAGGAACCTCTCAGTGTAATAGCTCATTGGAATTGGGAGAAGCAACACTACAGGATGGGATAGTGAGAAGTGACTTTCAGTGGCCAGGGAAGCCACAAGGAGAGATAAGGTGTTTTCAGAGGTAAAAAGGTTAATTAATTAATTAAAGTGATTTAATTAATTAATTAAATAAAGTCACTTTGGAGGGACAAGGAGAGAAAAAGGTATAAAGGAAAGGCAAGGGCCTCTACTCATTCATTCATGAATGATCATATTCTGATCTCTGGCTTTTAGCTAGTGAGCCCAACATTGGGGGTTTTGAGGGTTTTGACTTAACAAACCCAAGAGGACGATTCGGTGGTGAAAGATTCCACCTAGCTTGTCCCAAGCTTGGTCTCAGAGATGCAATACGCTCCCACACAATTATAGTTCCAGATCTACTCAGTTGTAGGAGGATTCTACATCAGTTACATGGGAAGATAGAGAGAGGGTGCACCAGTTGAGGGTTTCCAGCAAGTGGGGCACACCATCCATTGAGGGAGGATTCATTCTAGCTGAGGATAAGTGATTTGGGGAATTCCAGGTATTGGGTTTTCCTTGTAGGTGTCTTAGCATCATTCTTGGTGGTTTCCAGAGGCATTTCAATGGCAGGTTTATTTGTATTGACAGTGGGACGATTTCCCAAGGGGAGGGTGCACCATTATTTGGAGGGTAGCTAGATCTAAGGATCTAGAAGGTATTTCACCTATTTGAGCACTTGGGTTTTCATTTTCGTTCCCTGATATATCATTCTAGTGGATTGGTGGAGTTGTTAGAGGCATCTAGGAGTGAGGTCGATTTATCTAGGGTTTCAGGCATCCAGGGGGGCGCACCATATCTTGGAGGAGGTTCATATCCATAGGGTTTGAGAGAGATCTTGGATATTCTGGCACCTGGGTTGTTATTTCCATCACCCGATCTATTGTTTGGCATATTTCTTGAGGTGATTGGACACTTTTGGCAGCAGGGCTAAATTGTTGGGGAGCTTCAGCTATCTAGCAGGGCATCGCACCTTCCATCTTGGGGGTTTAGCATTCGTACGGCCCAGATCTACTTGTAGTCAGTCTTCATTGTATATCCATCCTTTGGAGGCTTATTGTAGTCTTTTATTGGATCATTTTGTAGTTGTTTTATTATCTATCTTCTTAGCCATCTATTGAGCATTCCAAATTGTCATCTTCATTGTAGCAGGTTCCTTTATTCATGAATAAAAACATATTTGAGATGTTTTGGCTTGTCTATCATATTGCATATGGTTGAGGTATGTTCCATGGTTTTCTCTTCTTGTTATTTGCTGCAAACATTCATATAAACACATCAGTAAAGCCTAAGGCTAAAATCAAGAGGCCATTCAGCAAGTAAACACATCTAAACAAGTAATTCAACAAAGTGTTTGACGAAATGCCACAATTAGAAAAGTTTTAAAAAAACACCAAAACCGTGATGATCCTTGCATAATGGCTTGGGATCATTATAGTGGTATCAGAGCTTAAATCCTGCCAACCTAAGGGGGTCTTTCATAGGGATTAATGGATAGTTGGAAGGAAATGGACAAGATAGCCTTGGATATGACATGCTTGGACATAACATATTTTGGCCTTAGTGAGGAAAATCGGGCTCTCGTAACCTTTCCTCAGTATGTAGCCTTTAGAAATCCCGATTGGAGCAAATGGGATGTTTTACATGGGATAATCATAGCATATAAAAAGAAAAAAGAAGCAGCTAGATGGTGGGAAGAACAGAGAAACCCCACACCCATTAGGAGCACGCAACCTTGCTACAGTTGCAAGGGGTCATGGGAACCAGATCATAGGTGCAGGGGTAAAGACCAGGAGCACACTGTTGAGGCACACTATGACAGTGATGATGATATGTGTGAGGATGGAGCGATAGATGATGATTTGGAGTAGTCTAGTGATGATAGTGACTCTTGCACAGAGACTAGTGATAGTGATGCTTGCATAAAGGTTTATGATTCTAGCACGCTTGAGGAGGATGATGACCCTTGCATAGTGGATAGATAGTCAAGAGGACCGGATGATAGTACTAGTACTTCAGCAGGCATATCACATGGTTTTGATGACCTTACGCCCCAACAGAGTGGTGACACTAGTGAGGAATCACACGTATTAGCACCTATAGATGAACAACCTCCTATGGTGGTCGTGACACGTTTTTTGTCTTTTCAGACATCCATGATAGCCATGTCATAGGAGGATACCAGTGGCATGTCAGATATGATGGTGGAGCCTTGTGTGAGGGATGCACACCATGGACGCATGGATCCACAGATCTAGGAGGAGAGACAGGACGTGCAGGTAGTTGATTCTACACTTACGGATCAGCATGAGGAGATTGAGTCACATTATTTAGAGACTCCATTAGTTGAGCAGATTATGGAGACTGATAGGGTGATGGACCACTTACTTCCAAGATCGGCCTGCATTGATGAGGATGCACTCTTTAGCAGTCAGGATGACCATAGAACGTGTCTGGATACATCTACATGGGATCCAGGCGCAGATGATAGTAGCAGGGTGAGTGCACAGGAGGATATGGCTTCTCATACAGGATACAGTGTGATGCGGAGGGAGATAGCACCTATTGATGGGGTGTAGTGGCAGACAGGAGGACCCAACAACACAGTAGATAGTGGGAAGTTCAGCACGTTATCTTATGCAGAGAGTGTTTTTGGGGACTCCAGAGTTGACACTAGCAGGACTGACACTAGCAGTGATGGGTCTGATATGGTACCTCGGCATGACTGTGATCAGGAGTCACACCACTTAGCAGCACAGTTGAGAGTTAGTGAGGCTATAATCACGACAGCCACTAGATGTATTGATGACATGCATGCAGTGATGGCAGATTACTATTGGAGAGCATCATTGGCACATGGTAGTTCAGATGAGGGATTTTCCATGGATGATTTTTAGACTCTCAGGGGGAGAGTATCTATGATGAGGACCAATTACTAGTAGTTGTTGACTGACAGGGACTAGCTATTGAGGATTGGTGAGATGTATCATGAGGCCCTGAGGGAGTAGGAGCTGGAGGTGTATAGACTTACTCAGGATTTGGAGAGAACTCGAGAATTCTTGAGAGGCACACAAACAGCCCTTCAAGAAACAGAGTTTAGATCAGATGAGTCTCTTGAGGAGATTCGTCAGAGATCCACTTCATATGTCTTAGTGGAAACTTAGATGTATCAGTCAGTCATGTTGATAGAGGATGTTGGTGATCTAGCATAGGGGCACCAGTTGATGGAGGACACTTCCATTTTTGTTCTGAGAGCGGTTGACCTCCACGTATAGGTTGATTCAGCAGTATGCTCAGGATCTATGATGTAGCTTGAGTCTATGGCAGATGACATGAGCATGTCAGAGCATACAATGATGAGTATAGTTCACAGGTACATGTCGAGACGTATGATGGGATTCAAAGGGGTGTATTGCCTTGCAGGGAGGAGACACACTTAGAGGAGCATGCAGATGCCACTCCTTTGCAGTAGCGTATGGTCATGAGATATCGCCTTCACTGTTTTAGCAGTTGCATCAGTGATGGGAGGTGGAGATTGGTTTACCAACAGTTGGAGGAGTTACTTATGGTTATGCCTAATGATTGGAGGTTAGCGATGGCTACAGGGGAGCAGTTATCAAGGGTACAGGTAGACATGCTCTTGGTCGAGTCCTTGGGATTGACCAAGGTACGTGGTATTTTTCAGCCCTACAGTCAACTACAGATATCTTTGTTACCTTTTTCCAACACATTTATCATTGACAGCATCATGAGGAGAGATAGACAGTGGCAGAGGGCATGGAGAGTGATTATCCCAAGACCACCTCACAACAGTACTTTTACGACATACAGCAGGTCAGAGGTGGATCGTCATGAGAAACCAGTTGAGATTTGGTGCGTTATGGTGAGCACCATAGGCCAGGTGATAGTCAATGAGCATAGAGGGCTTCCGACAGTGATCAATCTAGCACAGGAGAAGCTAGCAGGGAATGGAAGTGATAAAATTCCAGGTTTTCCATGGGATCTGGGAGTTCACTTAGTTAGAAGGATGTTACGCTACATGATGACCCAGGGTATGCCTGAGAGCCACATACTCCACCAAGGGTTGATTTGGAGAAGGCCTGCAAGTTTTTGTCTGATAGATCGAGGCAGATTTTCACTCTTGATCAGCATGATCAGACATAGAGGTGGGTGGACAGGCACTACTTATACAGGTACATTTTCTGGACACCAGCTCCAATGGCCACAAGGATTTTAGCTTGAGGATCCAGTATACATACAGGGAGTAGTCAGGTAGGGTCACCATAGTGCAGTGTCAGCATGAGGATCTTCAATAGAGGTTAGCATGGGACCCAGGGATTGCAAGGTTGAGCATTTCACTGACTGACAGGGGCGAATGGAACTTGGCAGGGGAAAGTTATCTGAACTTTCCATTGTTCTTCAGGGTTGAGGAGAGCACATCGCTCGAGGGAGTCTCATGAAATTCTTACAGTACCTCTTTCTGGAATCAACATGTGCAGTTGATGTAGACCATGTGGGTATTGGTAGAGACTTGGAGAATGGAATCATTCCAAGATGAGGCCATGTGTCATATGCAGGAGACTCACAGAGTTGGTTTATTTCAGGATTATGCTTCCCAGGGGCTAGCAGTTCATGACTTGTTATGAGACCCAAGGGCAAGAATGTATGAGTGTTCATCTTTGTATGGGTTCTACTATGTATCCCACAGGTGGACATGGGATCCTGGTATTTTATTTGAGTGGATTTGGTTATTTCTTGAGGACAAGCAATTTTCTAGCAGGGAGGATTATAATGTCCCCACTTTGGGACATCATCACAGTGTAGAGGTTTATGATGACCAAAGTAGCCAAATCGATTTTATAGAGATTACAAGGGTTATTGAGAGGCATTGTGGGGTCTAGATTTCATTTCTCATCATATTCCATCATTATGAACCATTCCGTACAGGTTGGATTTAGTTTCATTGCATTCCGACGATTTCCATGATTTTGACTATTTTGAGCTATAAGCTAATTGAATTCACTGAAGAGGTCATTTTGGGCACATTACTTAGAGGAACCTCTCAATGTAATAGCTAATTAGAATCGGGAGAAGAAACACTACAGGATGGGATGGTGAGAAGTGACTTTCAGTGGCCAGGGAAGCCACAAGGAGAGATAAGGTGTTTTTAGAGGTAAAAAGGTTAATTAATTAATTAAATATTAATAAAATGAAATTCACTTTGGAGGGACAAGGAGAGAAAAAAGTATAAAGGAAAGGCAAGGGCCTCTACTCATTCATTCATGTATGATCATATTCTGATATCTGGATTTTAGCTAGTGAGCCCAACATTGGGGGTTTTGAGGGTTTTGACTTAACAAACCCTAGAGGAAGATTTGGTGGTGAAATATTCCACCTAGCTTGTCCCAAGCTTGGTCTTGGATTTGCAATACTCTCCCACACCATTCTAGTTCCATATCTACTCAATTGTAGGAGGATTCTACATTAGTTACATGGGTAGATAGAGAGAGGGCGCACCAGTTGAGGGTTTCCAGCAAGTGGGGCACACCATCCATTGAGGGAGGATTCATTCTAGCTAAGGAGAAGTGATTTCAGGAATTCCAGGTGTTGGGTTTTCCTTGCAGGTTTCTTAGCATCATTCTTGGTGGTTTCCAGAGGCATTTCAATGGTAGGTTTATTTGTATTGGCAGTGGGACGATTTCCCAAGGGGAGGGTGCACCATTATTTGGAGGATATCTAGATCTAAGGATCTAGCAGGTATTTGGCCTAGTTGAGCACTTGGGTTTTCATTGTCGTTCCCTGATCTATCATTCTAGTGGATTGGTTGAGTTGTTGGAGGCATCTAGGAGTGAGGTCGATTTATCTAGGGTTTCAGACATCTAGGGGGGCGCACCATATCTTGGAGGAGGTTCAGGTCCATAGGGTTTGAGAGAGATCTTTGAGATTCGGGCACCTGGGTTGTTCTTTCCATCACCTGATCTATTGTTTGGCATCTTTAATGAGGTGATTGGACACTTTTGGCAGCAAGGCCGAATTGTTGGGGAGCTTTAGCTATAAAGTAGGGTGTGGCACCTTCCAGCTTGGGGATTTAGCATTCGTACAACCCAGATCTACTTGTATTCAGTCTTCATTATATATCCAGCCTTTGGAGGCTTATTGTAGTCTTCTATTGGAGCATTTTGTAGCATCTATATTATCTATCTTCTTAGCCATCTGTTGAGCATTCCAGATTGGCATCTTCATTGTAGCAAGTTCCTCTATTCATGAATAAAAGCATATTTCAGATGTTTTAGCTTGTATATCATATTGCATATGGTTGAGGTATGTTCCATGGTTGTCTCTTCTTGTTATTTGCTGAAAAAAATCATATAAACACATCAGTAAACCCTAAGGCTGAAATCAAGAGGTTATTCAGCAAGTAAACACATCTAAACAAGTAATTTAGCAAAGTGTTTGACGAAATGCCACAACCTGAAAAGTTTTAAAAAGACACCAAAACCATGATGATCCTTGCATAATGTCTTGGGATCATTACAATCACCCTCTAGCCTAAGTCTTTCCATATGGATTTTTGATCTGAAATTGATCTTTTGAAGACGATGGTTAAGTTTATGCATGAGTTGACTTACCATTTAGAAATTGAAGAGGAGAAGAATATTTAATGAAAGAATGTTGCAACCATTATAAAGAATGCATAACATAAAATGAGCACTAAGAACAAAAAACCATAATGCCAATATTGTTAACAAAGTTCAACAAAGTTTCCTACGTCTCCAAACCTTTGTCTTAGTGGGGGAGGCTTTCTTATTAATATTCAATGCTTCCAAAATACATCAAAAGTACATGAAATGGATTGAAAACCAGTTTCGATGTGTTCTTCTTGACCTCAAGAATCCAACACAACTGACGGCACTGCAAAAGGTTGAGCGTAGCTCCCGGAAATGGCCTCCAAAGTTCGCTTCCTCAATGGCTTCCCTGCATAAAAATGGCTTAAGCTTCACAAAAACTTCCGCATTCTCATGTTCTAAACCTCTTTGGATTTTCAAAAACCTCTAGTTTATATATTTTTTGAGTTGGGGATCCTATCCCAACTTCCTCCCAAGATTTGGCCTCAAAACGGGCTCCAGATCCTTACTTTTGGGTCTAAATCCATTAAAACCAGGCTGAAAATCATCAAAATCCACTTTATATAGTTTAAAAACCCATATTTTGGCCAAATATGGGTGCACACCCCTATGTCTCTAGGCTCCAGGTCACATGGGTGGCCCATGTGGCTGAGCTCTGGGCTAAATAGTTAGGTCACCCCTATAACTTTGGCACTTGATCGTGTGGGAGTGACATATGGTCGAGCGCTAGCGCTTAGTCCCTAATATTCCACCCTTGGTCATCTGATTCTAATCCCATGCAACAAAATCCCCGCATTCTAGTGCCTTCGTTGGCAGGATACCCTATCGATCGGGTGCTACACCCTCCAAATCTCGCGCTAACACACTTTAAAACATTTCCTTGCCACATGTTTAAACAAGAAACAACGTACCCCAAGTGGCTAGCGTATGGTGGTTAGAACGTTGGTCACTCGGAAGGTCAGAGGTTCGATCCTTTCAAAGTGCAACAAATTTTTAAACCGGCCCTCATTGGTCTCATTCAGGGTGCAATGTGGCACCCTGTGATTGGGCCACGTGTCGCATCCAGATTGGACTGTACCAAACCAGTCAGTGCACAATCACCCTACCAGTCAGCTTGTCGAGTCAGCGTTGTACACCACACATCATGCCCAGATCCTGCCACATGTCACCACGTCATCTATCATCCTGTCATCCATACTACCATTTGTTGGACTGTCACTGGGCCACATCATTGTACGGATTGCCACGCTGGAGTCTGTATAGTCCACATGTCTAATTTGTACTGTGCCAACTTAGCCCTGAAAACGCGAAATCTGCGTGACACATGTCACCTCCTGGTGCTTCCATGTCAGCATTCTCACTTCATTTTCCATGTCATGATGACATACTTCTGATGTCAGCAGTATGGCCTCTGACTGTTGACTCTTTTTTTTTTTTGCATGTTTGGGAAAAATTTCAAATCACCATAACTTTTTCATACGGTGTCCATCTTCAAAAAAAAAATAAAAAATAAAAATAAAAATAAAAAAATAAAAAAAAAAAGTCGGAATTGGCTTGACGAGCCCTACGCGATGGCATTGGTTTCGTCTGATTCTGAGAAATTTTATTTTTAGGCATTTTTGGATCCATTTTAGATCATTCCTCCCCACTAAGACCTTTTGGTCCTCCAAAAGGATATTAACCAGACATCAAGTGCGGGATAGGCCTCCCCACTTTTCCTTTGTCTTTAAACTCTATCCTGTGCACATGTCACATCATAATCAATTGCATAATAACCATGAAAATTGAAATCATATTGTTGGCCATTTGAATTCATTCACATCTTACTGAATCCACTACCATTCATGTATTAGCAACGATAATATCATAAATATGACTGAAACTAAACCAATATGTTTGACTGGCTTGCATGACATTAACTTATCTTGAAGCAAAGTATGATTGAACTCCCATCCTACAACCATCTCATGTTCATGCTTAAGATCAATTTCTTTACTTGGCACAATTATAGGTGTATTTCTTGCATAAGATTCCTTCTTTAATTGTTCCATTCTTAGAAGAGATTGATTTTCTTTTATGTGATGAGCATGTACAACATATTCAGTTTCCTTCTTAAACAAGTGATATTGATTATGTTCCCTGTAGAAGATTGCTTTGTGATCACATAGATAAGGGCTTCCTAAGACCATTCCACATGTTTCTAGTGGCACCACATCACATATTACTTCATCCACATACTTAGATGTCATTGCAAACTTTAAGATACATTGCTTTGTTATGGGCAATTTGTGATCTTTTCTTATCCAATTTAGTGAATAGGGTTTGTGATGCATCTTAGTGTTTAATCCCAATTTCTTAACCACTTCTTCTGAAATTAATTTATATTGATATCCACTATCTATCAATGCATCGATCTTACTATGTTTCATAATGACCCTTATATGAAACAATTTACTTCTTGAATCAAAACCATCACGAATTTTACCTGAAAAACCAATTGTTGTGATTTTAGACTCATCACCTGAATCTAACCCCAAGTATGTTGGACGTGTTGTTGTTGCAACTTTTTCCCTTCCTTTCCTCTCTTTGAACCACTTCGGTTTCTTCTCTGGGTGCAATTTTTAGCAATGTTCATCATTGTGCCCTTCTTTCTTGTAATACTTGCAAGAGAGCTAATCTTCCTTCACTGTCATTGAATTTTCTTTCTTCCCATTCCATTTTCCTTTGCCTTCTTTCTTTGAATATGATTCCCCTGATACACTAACTCCATTTTTTCCTGTTACAATATATGTTTCTTGAACAAAAACCTCATCAATATTATTAGGTCCAAACATAAACATTGTATTATGAATATAAGCAAGAAAACCTCCTAAATATTTCATAAGAGTTTCTTGTGTAGTCAATGGAACATCTAACATCAAAGCCATCTTACGAAATTCATCTTTATATTCCTACATTGATTGTCCTTTTCTTAGCTTAAGAATTTTCCATTCAATTAAATCCTATTCCTTATATCCCAATGGATAGAACTGTTTTCTAAGTGCAAAAATAAAATCATGCCATAATGTAAAAATCTTACCAACTTGTTGAGTTCCATGTTGCATCTTACTTTTCCACCAGATGAGAGTTGTGCCTTCAAGATGAAGCGATGCCAATATGATTTTGGTTGCCTCATCTTTGATTTATTGCACATTACAATATACCTCCATCTGTCTAACCCAGTTATCAAGTTTCTCATCATTAACTTTGTCAGCATACATAGGCAAAACAAATTTTACATAAAGTTTAAGTAATGGCATATCAGGCTTATGTTTATGAAAAAAATTTCTTGCTGAAGTAGAATTTGAACTTGTACTTGAAGAATAAGGAGATGATGGGGATGAAGGAGGTGAAGGAGGAGGTTTAGGAGGATCCTCTCCTTCTTCACTTTTTTCTTGTTTTGAATATTCCCCTTGAACCGGTCCCTTTTGTTCCAAGTAATCATCATACAACACTTTTACCATCTTCGACATGGCAAAGAAAGTTCTTTGAAACTCTCTTTATTTTTGAGAAAGTCCTTCTTTCGATGTCATCTTATCACTTTGAGATGTCCTCTTTATCGATCCAATCTCAGGATCTCCTTCTACAATATCTCCTTCTCCATGAATTAGATTTTCCCTGGTAATCATGCAAACTCAAACAACCAATTGTCAACCTGCTCTAATACCACTTGATCTTAAATTGATCTTTTAAAGACTATGGTTAAGTTTATGCATGACTTGACTTACCATTTAGAAATTGAAGAGGAGAAGAAGATATAATGAAATAATGGTGCATCCATCATAAAGAATGCAGAACAGAAAATAAGCACTAAGAACAACAAACCATAACACCAAGATTGTTAATGGAGTTCGGAAAAGTTGCCTACGTCTCTGGGCCTTTGTCTCAGTGGGGGGGATTTTCTACAGGCATTCGAAGAACACCATCTCCACTTATGTTATGTGCATGACAATACATAAATTGTGCTATGCTTTCACACATGAATCATTGCAAACATGGAATTATGGGAATATGACGAAGAACCTTTCGAGGCACCTTTTTTGTTACTTGATCGGTTTGATATCTACTGATAAGACATTGCGGGCATTTTGTTTTTGACGCATGGTGTCCATAATATATAATGTGATCATTAATACATGCATATATAGTTTTATACTCCATTCCAATGTCTTTCATAATGGTAAGCAAATCTCGATATGTGCAAGGTAAAATATTTAACGATGGTAACAAAAATTCACCTAACAATCTACAACATAACAAATAATTACTAGTTATTGTAAAGAATATTAATAGTAAATATTGCATTCTTATTTTACACATTAATTAAGACTAGAAAAAAATATACAAAAGTCAACATTTATGTATATAAGATGAAACATATTACATACCTTAGGATCTATGTCATACAAGTGTTGGACAAATTATTCATAACCTTTAAGTTCACCGGCAACAATGTAGCAGAGAGAATATATTCTCTTGAGCCTTTATAAAGTTGTTTATTTTCCTTTTATAATAGAGGTCCATCATAAATACCATCATTCTCCCCATCCTCATCCGACTGAGCAAAAAAATCTTGGATCATTTGATTTTTCCCATCATCTTCTTTCATGGGATCATTAACTTGATTTGCCCCATCATCTTCTTCCATGAGATCCTCATTTGCTTCATGTTCCTCAACTTGTACAACATCATTTCTACTGCTACTTAGTGTAGCATTATGCAGAAAGTTAGGGGGCAACTCTAACTTTATATTACAAACAATCATGCAAAATTAGTGTCTATAACAAATATTCAAACAATATATATATATAACAAATCAATATAAAAACAGATAATGAATATATAGTTAATTACCATGGGATGATATTCATTTGATCCCTCATCAGTGTGCCCATATTTCTTACAATGTTTTTTAGTTGTTGCTATTAAAATTCTTACAGGATGTGCAAAACTACATTTTTTGCAAGGGAAATAACATCTATCATCACCCTTTTCATCCTCTTTACTTTTTTCCCACCTCTAATATTTTCCACCATTATTCTTATGCACAAAAATACCTTTTATAAACCATCATTGTTATAGAAATATTGTCGCAACATCACTAATTTTCTAAATATTTATATATTTTATTTTGTCTCCATTTCAACGAATGTTGACCAAATCAATATTGACTTTGTCAAAAAGTTGGGTGATTGTTTGAACAGTGCAATTGTAATATTTGTGGCGTCGTGCATGCGACGAACTATGCGAAGAACTCTACAATGAACTATGTGACGAAAGATTGAGGTCGTCGCCTAGGCGACGAATGCGGGCTGATTAAAAAAAAGAAAGATAAATTTAAATTTTTATCTTCATTTTTACAATGAAAAGCTACTTTCGTTGCAAGTAGTTTGTCGCAAATTTTTCAATATGTAGTAGTGTTAGGGCACCATCTGCAGTCAGATTAATGTAGTCATCCATTCACGTATTCATATTATATATGTTATCAATTTCATTTCCTTTAGTCAGTTTTATGTACCTCTTTCCTTCTATCGGATCCAGTGGTGTGGTAACCTTCAAGTCCCCTACTTCAAAGATCATTTCCCTTTTCTTTAGATTAATAATTGTTTGATTGTCAAAGGCCCATTCAAGACCCATTATCATTGGGTATGGATGACTATTATCCACAATGTCAATGACTTCTAAATTTGTTACATTGTGCACTATGTCTATATTCACAGATACCCTTAACAACCGACCAATTGGTACTATTGTGTGTTGGTTTGCCAATCACAACTAGATGGGGGACCAAATCAACTTCGGCTTCCCCATCATTTCCCATGTTTGCTTCAGCAAAACATTTACATCAGAACCCAACTCTAAAATGACCTCCTCCTTGTCATAATCCCCAATTTTCACACTTAATCTAAACTTGTATCTCATCCTCTTTTTGCGCAGAACCTGATTCACTACCCTCTGTGTGGTAGGAAGTTCCCTTTCTTTCTTGCGCGCAATGATCAATCATTTCATGCAATGTATTCAATGTAATTTCATCTTTTAATGCTAAGCAACATCTCATAAACTCTTTCAAGGGGCCTTTCCAGGGTAGTACAATCCTATATCAAAGGCATGTCAACCACAAGGGTTGCAGATGATGTTGATGCTATCCAATCTAGTCTTAGTATTTCATTTCTTCTCTATTGATATGTCTCTTTTTCTTGTTGTGGGTCAAATTTAGGCATAGTTCCTGATGGTTTCCTTACCTATTGCTCAATTTTCCTCCATTCACTTGTCACATCGTCTCCTGTCGTAGCTCCTTTGCGTGTGACAGTTGTTATTTTGGGTCCTTCGTCACATATCTCTGTTGATATCTTTTGTACGTTCTGATTTGGTTTTTGGTTATGATTCACTCTTACCTGCCACTTTGCAATTAATTGAGGATAGTCTTATGTCACATGATCCAATACTCTACAATACATACAGGTTGTACAAGGATTCAGATAGTCACGAGCTAAGTGTCCTAGTTGATTACAATTGTAGTCGATTATTGGGACTCTACCTCCTCTGCCAAAACTTCAATGCCTCAACCTCTGTCAAACCCTCCTCGGCCTCCTAGATTAAATCCTCTCTGATTATTATACTATGGACCACTTCCTTCTATGGAAGCATTTTCCTCCTGAATTCTATACATATCTAAAGTGCACTCTCTTATTAGATTGAATGTGTGACAGTTCTTATCCTCATGCCCTACTGACTTGAAAATGTTACAAAATAAGTTATAAGGCATACTCTGGAATTTCTATAGCAATGGACAATTAGGTGCATGATGTCCCAATGTCTTACATATTTTGCAGTACCCCCCTCATGGTAATGGGTTTGGTGCTCCAGTTGCAAAATACTATGCAAAAGTTGGCCATTCATCCTTATAGTGGCCTTCAGTCCTACACTTGGTACACCAAACTTGTTCTCGCTTCTTCTTTCTTTTCATCAATTATTCCAATTAAGTTGTCAAGCTAGATAGTTGTGTCTGGACTTGATCCATCCCCCCACCATTTCCTACATGAGATTCTTCTAGTTTCATTCCAATCTCCAAATCTTCAGGCTACAATGCAACCTTCTGTTGTATCAATGGACAGCAAATGTGTGGCAATAGTCCTGCAATAAAAAATTCTCTATGTTGTTGATCAAGAATTTTAAATTTCAACCTACCCATCAAATCTTTAAATCTTTTATCATAGTCCCACAATGACTCAATCTGCAATTGTTTGATTTCCTTCAACTTTGTAATGTATTGCGACTCAGATTTCGGTTTCTTGAACTCTTTTAAAAATGCTTGTCGAATTTCTGTCATTTTCCTTGCTTGGCCTTCTTGTGTAGTACTTTGCAATTCCATGTACCATACTAATGTGCAACCTCTAAATGTTGTTTCCAACTGCACAATATTTTTGGCCTCATCCTGGACATTCTTCATAGCTCAAATTGTCTCACATACAAATATATGTTGTTTTGGGTCCTTTGACTCGGCTCCCTAGAACTCAAACATTCTCAATGTATTGTTTAACCATGCCATGTTGTTTTGCATAGTACCTCCCCTTGGAGATGCTAGTTAACTCTTACTTTACATACTGCTTCCATTGCTCTAGCTACTGGTGTGTTGTCTTCCTCTTATAACTATAAGTGTTTTTGACAAATCCTCAAATGTTATCTCAGATATAGGTGATGCACACAGGGTCATGGAATCTATTAGGACTAAACTGAGAATCCTCTTCCTCTCCTTCTATGTGTGGTATTTCTACGATCTGGACTATTGATCCAAAATAGATCCAGGAAGGCCTAAATATCAAAGTTCTCAGAATCAGACTAAACCAGCACCATTGCATCTATCTCGTCACACTGATTATGTCCATATAATGTTTTCCTCAAACAGACATTGTATGCGAAATTTATCACGTTCTGATCAAATTCCCAAACAAGGAAAAATTCAATTGGTCAAAGTCAACACTGACGTCAGCAGTACGACATGTGACGTCATGATGAAATTATCATGCTGACATGGCGTCACCAGGAGGTGACATGTGTCACGCAGATTTGGAATTTTTAGGCCAAGTTGGCACTATACGGATTTGACATGTCTCACTGTACGAATGACACATGGTAGTCCATACATGATGTGGCCCAATGACAGGCTGACATGTGGCTATATGGAAGAAAGATAGACCGTAGGGATGCTGAAATGGCAGGGTGACTGTGCAGTATGGATTTGACATGTCATAACATGTGGTTGTACGGTAGATGACATGGCAAGTGCTTGGGCAGGTGACAAGATTGTACGGAAGATGACGGGGCAAGTGAATGGACTATAAGGTGGTGATATGGCAGGATGACTGTACTGATACAGACCAATCCTGAGGTGACACATGGCCCAATCAAAGGGTTACACGTGACACCTTTTATTTTTCCAAGGTTGGCTAGTAAAAGTTTTTGTTCCGCCTATGGGGGAATCGAACCTGTGACCTACGAGATAGACAACGATTTAACAAACCGGGTGCTACCACCTCCGCTACACACGTTACTTGATATGGATATGGGTGGAATAGTTTTTAAATTAGCATTTGGCATGTTTTAGAGGATAATCCCTGGTTGGCGGGGGCCATCACCGACCAACTAGGGGCCTAACCAACCTTGGGGTGCGTGGGAGCCAGAGTCATGGCCATATGGCCATGCAAACGACCAAGGGTCGAGTTTAGGGGCTAAGGACTAGGGGTGCACCAGCCCAAGGACACGTGGAATAGAGACATATGACCAAGAGCTCAAAATTCAAGGGTTGCACATAGATTTTGCCCAATTTTGGGGTTTTTAACTATATTGCATAATTTAATTTGATTTTAATGTTGTTTTTTATGGATTTTGGTCATTTTTGGGACATCTGGAGCCATTTTTGAGGCCATATCTTGGGAGGAGTTGGGAGGTTGTTGCCAACTTCAAACCTATATAAACTAGAGGTTCTTGGAAACCTTGGATAGGTTCAGAGAAGGAGAAATTCTAAGGAATTTGATAGTCAAAGCCATTTTTATGCAGGGAAGCCATTGAGGAGAGGAACTTTGCGAGCCATTTTCGGGAGCTTCGCTCAACCGTTTTCAGTGTCGTTGGTTGTGTTGGGTTCTTGAGGTCTATAAGAAAACATCCATACTATTTTTTAATCCATTTGACACGTTTATGATGTATTTTGGAAGCTTTGAAGAGAAATAAGAAAGCCTCACCCACTGAGACAAAGGCCAAGAGACGTAGGCGATATTGTTGAACTCCATTAACAACTTTGTTGTTATGGTTTTTTGATGTGCTCACTTTCAAATATGCATTTCTTATTATGGTTTCCATGTTATATCATTAATTCATCCTCTTTCTTCAATTCCTAAATGGTTTATGAACTCATGCTTTAAAAACTTACCCATAGTCTTTAAAAGATCTTTTCGGATCAACTATTAAGCAGGGTACTCTCCTCTCATACTCACTGTGCAGCTCTCCTTCCTCAACCCTAGTCTTCAAACTCTTGTACCTTCTTCCACTGCGTATTACTCCAAACTCTTCTTCTTCTTCTGGTATACCTTCCTCATTTCTCTACATCCTCATACCCTCCTTTCCTTATTCATTTCTTTCTTCATTCTTTCCTACCTTTAGACCAATCCCTGGTTAGCCCCATTTCCCATGTGTGTGTGAAGCCCCTTAGCAGTCAGATTCCATCTTCATCACACATTTTTCGCACAACAACATCTTTATCTAGGTACCCAATGCTTTCATAAACCTTCAGCATTGACCCTTAAAGAAATCTCTCTATGCGACACTATATGATTGGGTACAATCTACTGTAAATTTGGTAATATAACCCCCTAGTATGCTATTCAACCAGAAATAGACTATGCAATAAGTAGTATTACTTACATAATTCAATTGTCTTATCAAATCAGGGGTCCATTCCCTTAGCGTTGTAGTATGATATCTTACGGTATTATCCACTAATTTGTCTAATTGTTCAGTAAAAATAATTGGAAACTCACCAAAGAAAATATCATACAGCATTGTGAACACATACATTTGCAACCATTATTTGTCGCTCATACGAGGGTTTTTATCCTCTCCTAGGGAAAATTATTGCTCCTTACTTTCCAGGCATTCGATGATCTCTTTCTTGGTCGGCCTCCAAAACATTCCCTCAATTACAAATTATGGATCCCTACAATGGAACCATTTCTTAGCGCGTGGTTATAAGATCCTAGGTTCAGTTTATTCAACCAACAAAACCCTTCACATACCTACCCTTTCGGCATCACCTCCACGCAAGTGAAGTCTCACTTGAGGCATATACTGGGGCTACGGGAACCAAGTTTCTGCAAGGATAAGGGGAGGTGAGGCTATCATCATATCTATTATTATTTATCTACCATGTGTGTAATATATTTATTCATTTCCTTTGATTAGTTAGCAAACTCTATTGTGCAAAACCCTTATAACATAGATTGCAATATAAGTAACCCAATACATCATTCATTATTATTGTGCATCAATCATATAGTAAACAGAGATATTCTAACAATGCAAAAGAAGAACATCCATGAACAACCACATCAAAGACACATTTAGACACAGTTTTTAACGTGGTTCACCCAATCCTTGGGCTATGTCCACAACAGTTGGCTTCTATATTATTCTTCATGCAGTAAACACCTTAAGACCGGGCACTACGCTTACAATAGATACAACATATTACATCCTCAATATAGCCTAGTCACCCTGCAGTGCACACCTCTCTCTCTACAAAATCTCTCCAAAAACCCTAAGTAAGGATTCTCCCTCATAAGCATCCTAATCTCCCTTTTCAACAGCCTATTCTTCCCCAACCCATTACATATTTATACATCGAAAAAGGGCTAAAAACCCTATGACATCTCATGACAACTTATGCATGTTTTTCCAACCTTTGCGCTTGCATGCTACTTTTCCTTCATTTTTGCTTGCATGCTACTTTTGCATGTCTAATTTTTGGCCATCCAGCTTTTGCGCTCACTCTGACTTCTGCTTTGACCCCGCAAACTAATCATTTTCCAAATTTGTATTGCACTCTTCAAAACTTAGTTATTCAAAAAAAAATTCCAATATATATAT
>CBVK0101293994.1:0-13072 GCA_900067695.1 Picea abies | reverse complement strand
ATAACAATAGCATAGATAGGATCACTGAGAGAAACACAATCACAAGAGTACACAAGCATTTATCCTGGGAAACCCTCAAGGGGAGGAAAACCCAACAAAACTTCCTTAATATAGATAGTCAATACAATGCCAAGATAATGAACCAAACAACACAGAAATTCCTCTCCCAAGGATGCGCCTCTCTTTCTCTTCCTTCTTCCGGCAACTGGTAACTGCAGCTTCCTTCAATACTTGCGCACTAGATGAGTGAGCTGAGTGTGTGACTAAGTGAGGCGCTAGCCTCCTTATATATACAATTTTGGCACGTGTGGAAGTGTCTCTTCACTGGCAGGGCTGACTTCTTCTTCTGGGTGGTTATAACCACCTTTAATATATTCTGGGGCCGACTTCTTATTTAGTCTATTACAATTAGGGTTTGACCAATCCGCAAAAGGGGATTTGGTCAATTACAATGCTCGACATGATCAATCCACAAAAGGGGATTGATCTAATCAATAATAAATATATTTTATCTTTATCCACAAAAGGGGATAAGAATATTCTTTGTAGTTACACAATATTTTAACACTCCCTCTTAACAAGAAGGATATTCTTTATTAACATCAAATAGGTAGCAACATCCACTGGATAACATCATCAACTGGGAAACATCATCAACTGGATAACATCATCAACTGGGCAACATCATCAACTGGGTAACATCATCAACTGGATAACATCATCACCTTATGGATAGGCACCCCACTGATGGATGCTATTGTGACCTTCTTTTTTGCTGCAAGGCTGAAACCTGCTTCTTCCCCTTCTTCATTATTTGTAGGGTCCAATCTAGGTGGATTAGCTTCTATGTTCTGGATATCGCTGAAATATTCTTCCTCCTCATCATCAGAAATTACCTCAATATAATGGGCTTTGCCTTTACCCATGCATTTGTGTCCTGGCTCCCAAGGTTCCTTGCATGTGAAGCATAACTGCTTCCTCCTCAGTTCTCTTCTAGTAGCCTCATCCATTCTTCCCTTACCTTTGGCAACGCCCCTTTGATCTCTTCCCCCTTGGTTTATGGGTGGTCTAGGGGAAAACTTAGTTTTTGTTGCAGATCCCATCAAGTCCCTAGTCCTACATAATGCCTCATGTAAGTTGGTAGGCTTAAAAACCTTGACCCAACCTTTTAGGGGTTCCATCAATACCTTTGTAAATAACATCATAAGTCTTGCCTGAGACACATCTGGCACCATTACTGCTACCCTCTGAAACTCCTCTATATACATCTTTGGTGACCCAGTTTGTCTGAGTTGTGTGAGTTCCCTGAAACGTAGCTCTGGACCCCCCTGATCAAACTTGTCCATAAGTCTCTGAGTGAACTCTATGTAAGTAGTCATATGGTTATGACCCAAGGTGGTCAAAGTTCAAACCATGGTACCACCAATCATGAGCTTTGCCTTCCAAATACATGGTGGCAAACTTGATGGTATCCATATCCCTCATGGGGTTGAGTTGCAAGTAGGTGTCTAACTTATGTACCCATGTTTGCGCAGACACTTTGGGAAACCCTTCAAAGTATGGAATCTCCATTTTACCTGCCCTGCGCTCCAACTCATTGTTGTTCCTGTGATAGTTTTTGGGTTGGCCCCTAAATTTGATACCACAATATTGGTCCAGTGTCACATGTCTCCTGAATCCTATACTCAAGGCCTCATATTCCCTGGCATATTCCTCAAAGTGGTCTTCTAATTCATTAAAGTGGTTACCCTGTGGCTGGCCATCCAAAAATGTAGGCATATAGGGTCTAGGAGTAACCCTACTGTGTGATGCCCCCCTTGAGGAGCCTCCTCCAAAAGTTCGTCTCTCTGCATGGTAGTGAAGACCCTAGTCATGATAATGTCTAGTTCCCCCATGGGAGCCACTGGCATCCTTGTTTGCATAATTGCTTGGGCCATTCCCACCATGTGTCATCTGCAACAAGAGTGATGCAATTTTTTCTTGATTAGCATTTATTTTTTCCAAAGTCTCCTTCATTTCAATCTGTCCCCTGTGCATTGTCTTTTGGTTCTCTTGTAAATGGAACTCAAGTGTACTCTGCGTATTGTCTATGGAGATTTTCAACTCCTTTTCTATAACTATTAAGACATGTGGATAACTGTCCTCACCTGAATCTTCCATTTTTTCCTCTGGTTCACCTGTCTGTCTTCTACGCCTGCCCATATAGATACAACTAAACTTCTACATGTGCTAATCCCCACAAGCTGGGAGGATTTAACGGTATGATACCACTGTAATGTTCCCAAGCCAATTTTTCCTAGGAAACGAGGGTTGTTTAACTATTTATTTGTTGTTACTTGTTTGTTTGCAGGTTTACTTCATGAAGCTGTGCATTTAGGGTTTGTACTTAGAAGATCATAGCATGGAGCTATAGATTTGAACATATAGCATAAGGAAATGACAGGATACAAGTAAGAAACACCAATATAGAACCAATTACTTCAGATCTGACCCTTATTTAGATAATAAAGTGATCCTGATACAATAGATCGACAGATCTGGGAGAATACCATAATAATAATAATCAAGCTGGAATAATAGTTGCTACAACAATGTCCAAAACTGAAGATAATAGCCTCCAAAGGCACTACAATAAATTGGTGAAAGGGACAAGATTGATTTCTTTCCCTCCAAGAGCTAGATCCAATCCTCCTAGCTGAGTTGCGCTCTCTTGGATGGTTGTAGATGCTCAATATTTCGGCCTCCCTCCTAGAGACCTCCAAATGCCACCAAAATGGATAGAACAATAGATCGGGGAAAGACAAACCCCTTGGCAAGGTATCAAGTTGAATGATGAAGATCTGACCCTCCAGATGGATGAAATCTCTTTCTGCAGTGCGCCCTCCTACTCTCCAACTAGTGTCAGGCTCTAATAAATCATCTGACAGAGAAACCCCCTCCAAAATGGGCTAGAAAGGGCGCCTTGGCCATACAGAGAAAACCTAGAAGTCCTTATGCCCTAAATCCTTCTCCTCTTCCTAGATCGAACTATTCTCCTTCAGATGGTGCGCCCTCCTGCTGGAAACCCCCTAAAGTTGCACACTGTCTCTTCTTTTGCTGATGGATATGACCTGTACCTGCTGTAGAATGGTGTGGGAGGAATATTGCACCCCCGAGACCAAGCTTGGATCAATATAGGTGGGATCTTTCACCACTGAGTTGATCTCTAGGGTTTGTAATCTCAAAACCCTCAAAACATTTTTGTGCTCAACAACCCAAATGCAAAAGTAATAATAATCAAGAATGAGTGAGAGATGCGCCCTCCTTTTCTTTTATACCCCGATCTAATTCTATGTTGAATTAGTTAACCATCTCTTAGGGTTAACTCCTCGCTTTTCCACACATGTTCTTTTTCTTTTCTTCATTTTACGTTTTCTCCCAAAGTCAACTTAAAATTATAAAATTGTGCTTAGGTAAGTGCTTTGGGGTGTTTGGGTCCCCATGATGCGTGAGACTATAGTCTAGTGGGGACAACTAGACTACTAAGTCTCTCACAACCTCTTTATCAAGAGGTGGGGGATATTACAACTTTTGCCTCTGCAAGGCAAGTCTACATGGCCTTCAACTGCATTTCATGGATAAATTCCATGGCTTGAATGACATCTTCAAACTTCTCATTAGAGTCTGGTGAAGCACCTTTATTATCTGAACTGACTATCTTTAGATCCGAAGATTCCTTCTCCTTCCACTTTTCCATAAAAGCATCAATCAATTCGTTGCAAGTTTTAACTTGGTTATCCTTGAGCTCCGTGAACCAATCAAGATCATCATCATCAAAGGATAAGATAAACAACTTCATTTTTATATCTTCATATAAGGAATTGCAACACCATTTATTAAAGCAATGGGAAACTCTCTTAACACGACGTCTAACATCAACAACATTATTACTTTGAAAACAAGGCAAATTTTGTTACGCATTTTCTGGAATCACATGTGGATAAGCACTTATGGCAAAAAATAAATAGGTCTATAAAGATCATTCATTTCTAAACTAAATTTATTAAAAAGAAAAAAAATCTAACAGAAAAGGACTGGGACCCAAAATTTAATAAGGATCCTACGAGAAGAAAGCTTGTCTAGCCTCCTCTGAAAACCCTTTTTGGTTCAAGGATGAAGCTAAGCAAATCGTGAGTTCCTCCTTGCATAATACTTTGTCAAATTATTTTGAAGTGGAGTTGTTAGATGATCAAGTTTATTATAAACAAACAAGAAGCATCAAACAAAGCAGAAAGGAAAAAAGGAAAACAAAAACTCGTACTCCGGGAATAGAAAGATTTATCCTAGGCAACGGCACCAAAAATGTTGGCGCCTTGTACACACTTGGACTATCGTGGAAGAAATATTCAATCCACTTAGTGTGTCCTTGGGAGAAAGTCTTGAGTCAAGGTGCTGTCACTTGATCCTCAACTCCTCTGTCTAGGCCAACTCCTAGCGAAGCCAAGGGGGGTAGTCCCTAACAAATATACTAAGGCTCTTAAGCTACTCTAAGCTAAAAGAACTATCATAGGAGTTTATTGCAAAATAAAACAGGAAGCATTCAACTTACTCATTCATCAGATAAGATAATCAAATTAAGCAGAGGTCTAATAATAAAGATGCATGCATAATAAAGTAGGATACATTATCTACAAGATTTATACAATTATTAGACAATCAATTTTGATAATGAAGATATTGCTCATGAACATAAAGATATAACCATAGAACTAGTGCCTTAAAAGTGTCGTGGGCAGTTGCTGAACACGTGCTTTATTAGGGTTTATTGAAAGTAGATTAATGAGAGTTGTGTGGCCTCTTTAGAAGTTGTCCCTTTGTTTGGAAACTTGTTGAGACCCTACCAAAGCCCCAAGGCTTCACCAATAAGTTCACTAAGGGTGCCAAATGTTCAACACGGGGAGAACCTAGATCTCAAAGTTCTCGTCTAACTTCACACACTCCCCTTAGGCGTTTTCTCGTGCATTAAGGAAACTACTATTAAGATTTCCCTAATTAGACTACTCCACACTAATAATTCCGGTTCTGATGAATCCCAGGATCGAGCTAAGCTCGCAAGGGTTCAGAGCATAAACCGGAAATTGCGGGGAAGGTTTATTTTAAAACTTGAAACAAAACTGAAATTGAAAGTGAATTGCAGAAAACTTGAAAGATTTTCTAATTACTAAGAAAAAAAAGGAAATCTAAACTAGCAAGAAATTACTTTGCTTAAGTGCATGAAGTAGTGAGTGCTTTGCAAGATTGATTTCCTTTAAGTTTGTGTGTTTGAAAGCAAAATAAAGCAACGAAACTTGCAAGGAAGAAAAAGAGAAACAAACACACAACACCACCAATCCCCCTAAAGGGGATGAAGAAACTGGGCACCAAAGGCCCGCTTTTATTAAGCCTATTACAATTTGAGAGGATGACTCTCTTCTTTTAATGATTTGGATCCTTATAGAATTGGATCAATATTCTAGCTAACTATTGCAAAAGAGACTCTTTGAGTCTTGGTCTTCAAAGGGTCCAACTTGGAGTGAAGGATCTTTAATTTGGGTTCCAAAAAGGTCAAAATCCCCCTTGTATTGTGATGGACCTGCTAAAAACCAACAAACAAAGTTTATTAGTTTTGGCAGAAAACCATATAAGAAATGCTAAAAAAATAGAACAAAATTTATCAAAGTTTTTTAAATAAAATTTTATGCAAATAAAGGGAAAAATTTTAGATTTTTTTAGAAGAGGTTAGAGGACTTCTGGTCGCTTGGATGCTCCAAACTTGTCCAAGTTGAAGAGGGCTTCTCTTTGGCTCTCCAATAACCTGCAAAATCAGCAAAGAGAAAACCCCAAAAGATGCCCAAAATGGTTTGGGACAGCTTAGGGGATTGATCAAAACTGCTTGAAAAATTAAACAAGAAACGAACAACTAACAACTAACAAACTTTATTGCAAATTTTTGCTTACTGATGGACAGCAAGTAACTAGGCACTTGAAATGCTAGATGTAGCAATGTAAAGCAAAGAGAAAAGATCAAAATTTACCCCTCAAAAAATATCAGAAATTTGCTTAATGAAAGGGGATCTTTTCATTATATTAGATCTAGATCTATTAGATAAACTTTAAATTAAAAATCAGATCTAGAAATCCTATGCATGCATAAGAAGATTAAAGATTTAACCTTAGAAATTAAACTCAAATGCTTGCATGTAGATAATAGGTAACCAAGAAATTGAAAACTAGAAAGGTGAGAAAGAGAGAGAGAAAGCCTTTCTTCAAGAATTGAATCTTGGGCTATGGGGTCTTCCGGTGAAAGGATGAGGGACTCGTTCTCAAAGGATCTTGAAGAATGTGGAAGATCAAACTCAGATCAGCCACCACTTCAAGCATGAGGACCTGCAATCTTGATAAACCTACATACAACTTGTTAAATAATCAGTGTTCCCTACACATGAAATTTAAATAGCATGCAATTAAGTAAAACTAACATGCAAATTATCAACCACATATGTAAAGTATCAAAAGATCTTAATATCCAAGCTAGTTAAGAAGATCTCTCCTATTGGATGATAGTGCCCCTATCAAGGCCAACCTACAAATTGAAATGCATGTAAACACGATACAGTTACCTCATAAATTTAGACCATGAACATCAACATCCACACAATGCTACCATCCACCATGTGACCTCCAAAGTCTTGTTTATTCAAAATTGAAAGAAAATTACAAATATACAATGAAAGAGAATAAGCTCTTTCCCCTAGGCTCTGACTAACTCACAAGAGGGGGGTCGACCTTCCTTTATACACTTTCGGGTGAAAATTACAAAGCAAAGGCGCATGGGAGAGGAGGAGTGGCGCACTTAGTAGAGTGAGGATGAGTGGAGTGATAGGTAGGTGGAGGTGGAGTGATGTTGGGGAGTGTAGGAGTGAAGTGAGGGTGTGTGGGAGTGAAGTGAGAGTGGCAAGTGAGGGTGAGGGTGAGTTCTAGTGCAACCTTGGGATTAGCACCCTCTATTGCTAGTGTGCGAACTATAGGAGGAGGTGCACATAGCTTCTTTCAGATCTTGTCCCCATTGTCATGTCACCCCAACTAGGCGACCTCACTAGGAGAGGCCTCTGCCAACTAGTCCAGAGACTCCTGACAAGTAAAAACATGTTTCCGACATGTTTGCTAAGTTTTAGGAATTCCCCTAAAATTTAGGCAATTAATTAAAAGGTCCCCTTTTACCTTCTTGAGAGCAAATTACATTTTTGAGTGATTAAAATCACTTTTTTGCCTCGACAAATGGGTGATAAGGGTTTAGGGAGTGCTCTGGCTTAGAAAACGACCACAAATATGGCATCTGACAATGACTGATGCCATTTTTATGACTTTATTGACTTTTACATCAAAAATGTTTGTTTTACGAGAAATTTTCTATTTGTCTAAAACATAAAAAAAACCTAAGGGGGACTTAGCGCAATTTCCATATGACTCAATAGACATGACTTAGCATGAACTCATATACATTTAGACACTAGACATTGGTTATACTATGCCAAGGCTTAACCACCAGCACATACTCCAACTTTGGAGTCAATTTGAGTGAAAAAACCTAGAAATTATTAATTGTTTGATAGGTAAGAAATAATTAACAAGTGAAAAAAAACACTCTAGAGTACGTGCTTGTGCCCGGGTCTTAGGGGACCAATAGTATTTTACAAATTTCATGCTCAAGTCATTTATTACAATGCCCTGGAGGGATGGAAATGCGGAAAAAGTGTGGTTTGATAGACCTGTTGAATTTTTGAACATTGAATTCTTAGCATCTGACTGCTCAGTCTTTGGCGGCTCATCTGCAAATCCAGCCTAGTACAACTTGGTGGATAACAATTACCATTAACATAAACAAGAGACAAAAAAGAACACAAGATATTTATCCTGGGAAAACCCCAAATAGGGGAAAAACCCAACAACCTTTCTTAGATAGACTCCGTTCACAAAGCAAGTCCAATCAAATAAACCCTAGCACAAGCGCTAGCTTAACCAGAAATACCACCCTAGTTGTAGAAACAACACCATACAAAGGTAGTGTACCTCCTCAAGGAGTAGCGCACAAGAGAGAGATACCAAAAGACTGAGCAATAATATACTGTGCAGCTGCAACTACTGCGTCACCTCCTCCAAACTTGCGCCTCGTTTCTGTGTAGCTGGGAGAGTGTGAGTGAGTGAACAAAGGAGCCAAGATGTCCTCTATTTATAGGCTTCCTGGCCACTAGAATGGGCCGACTTCTTCTCTGGACAAGTGTCTTTTCATTATTACTTTATTCTTTTGGGTCAACTTCTCTTCTAGGGTATTTCAATATCAGTTCAATGGATCTCTTGCAGAATCTTCTCTGCATCTAAGAAAGGTCATCTAGGAGGGAAAGTTCACAAAGCAAGTCCAATCAGATAAACCCTAGCACAAGCGCTAGCTTAACCAGAAATACCACCCCAGCTGCAACAACAACACCATACAAAGGTAGCGCACCTCCTCAAGGAGTAGCGCACAAGAGAGAGATACCAAAAGACTGAGCAATAATAAACTGTGCAACTGCAACTACTGCATCACCTCCTCCAAACTTGCACCTCATTTCTGTGTAGCTGGGAGAGTGTGAGTGAGTGAACAAATGAGCCAAGATGTCCTCTATTTATAGTCTTCCTGGCCACTAGACTGGGCCAACTTTTTCTCTTGACAGGTGTCTTTTCATTATTACTTTATTCTTCTGGGTCGACTTCTCTTCTAGGGTATTTCAATTTCAGTTCAATGGATCTCTTGCGGAATCTTCTACGCATATAAGAAAGGTCATCTAGGAGGGAAAGATCCTCCCGTAGCTACCAAAACATCAACACTCCCTCTTAGATAGGGAGGCATCTTTCACGATGTCTTCATCTGGTAGTCCACTGACTACTCTACAATCTGTTAGCAGGCACATGGCTGCTACAATGCCTTTGGTAGCTCGAATCATCAGGCACAATGTCTGCGATCAAACGGTAGCACACACAGCTACATCCAAACGATCTGGTAATCTCCATGACAATCAGCTAGTAGCACATAGCTAGTACAATGTCATCCAATAGATCACAACTGCTGCCAAGTAGTACACAACTACTGTCTAGTGACACACAGTCACTGCTAGTGGAACACATCCATTGTAGTAGCACACAGTTACTATCTAGAGTAACACAGCCTCCGCCAGTGGAACACATCCACCGAAGTAGCACACAACTACTGTCCAGAGACACACAATCTCCGCCAGTGGTACACAATCACCGAAGTAGCACACAACTATTGTTCGGAGTCACACAACCTCCGCCAATGGAACACATCCACCGTAGTAGCACACGGCTACTGTCCAGAGACACACAGTCTCTGCCATAGTCTTACGACTATGTGTGTGATGTTTCTTCTCTCAGCAGGTCCGACAGTGCATTACCCCCTCAGTCACCTCATGTGACTGATCCAGGGAACCCTTGGCCAGAGGGGTTAGTTGGTATGAGAAGAAACAACACACCTCCCTCTCAATGAGGGTGAACATTCGACAACACTCCAAGCTTGTCCTTGAAGTACTCATACTTTACTCTTGACAAGGGCTTGGTGAGAATGTCCGCTATCTGCTCATTTGTGAATATGTACTGGAGCTCCACAACTCCTCTCTACACCTTGTCTCGGATGTAATGATATTTGATCTCTATATGCTTAGACCTGTCATGGAATACAGGGTTCTCGATTAGCTTCACGCAACTTTGATTGTCACAATGTATCAAAGTTGGCTCCAATTCTAGATCAAATATATCAGTTAGCAACTTCCAGAGCCACATTGCCTCATGGCTGTAATTTGGAAGTCAACAGCGAATTAGGGTTTCAGCATGATTTAGGGTTTTGGAAAGCTACGTCAGCGACCTAATTCATTCATTATGCAGATTATGACTTGTCATTGAGGAGAAGAGGCGCATCTCAGGAGAGATAGTTCAGTGTATTCCAAGAGGAAGACACCAGTTGGCTGATTTCGGTGTTGAAAGACACACCCTAGTCACCGGGAAGATCATCCAGGTCTTCCATCATTCTTCATTGATTCTGCAGTGCTCCCATATTCTGGGTATTATCTTTTAGTTGTTTATTTGTATTCTGGCTAAGATCCTTTTGTCTTTTGATCTAGCCGAGTGTTGTTATTTAATTCAGCCGCAGTTGCTTATTTGTATTCCAGTTAAGATCCTTTGTCTGTTGATCTAGTCAAGCATTGTCAGTTTATTCAACCGCATTCGGCCATTTTGTAATCCACAAAGATATCATAATACAAACTTTATAGTCCTTTGTCGCATTTATTATTTGTATGATCACTTATATGCTGTAAACCTTTGATCCTACACACACATTATCAACGTTTCCTAGACTAGCCAAGTCAGGAACATTACAGTGGTATCAGAGCTTTAGTCCTGCCAGCCTGTGACTAAAGACAATGAGTGTAGCAGAAGACCCAGAGGGCCGTGAACACGTAGGTGACAAATATGTCACTTACAACAGGCATCAGGAAAGAAGGCATAGGCCTGATTTCCCCCCTTTTCCTCCTAGCTTAGAGGAAGAGGAAGAGGCACACAGAGAAGCAGAGAGAAGGGTAGATCCTAAGGCTAAGCGCGAGGCAGAGAGGATGCTAGGAGACAGATATGAGCGACCAGAGAGCAGTGCCAAGGCCCCTGTAGATCCAGAGGCAGCTTTCATGCAGGTTATCAACGGTATGTTAGCTAGTCAACGGACCATTCTCAGTCCTTGGCACAAGTGGTTGATAGATTGGTTAGAGTGGGCACCCCAAATACACAAGTCCCGCATGCAGCACAGGGGAACTCGGGAGCAGGCAGTAGACCCCAGTCACCCTCTCGCACATACACCTCTGCGAGTAGGATTCCCAGACCCTTGTTTCCCAGTTTCCAGAGGGCACCCCCGGTAGCAGCACCACCACCAATAGCACAGAGGCCACCAACTCATGCCGACGACATTGCAGAGTATAGGAGGGAGTACGCAGCATTGGGTTGTGACTTCCATCAGGACATGATCTTAGTCGAGTACTGTGGACTCAGACTCAGGAACCGCCCCAGAGAGCCGCAGAGGTGAGGACCACAACAGTAGCAGGGGCATAACCTCGATTTCATCTGAAAAGTTGGGAAACTCACCATCCCTTCTTTCGACGGATCGTCCAAATACACCGCCAGAGCTTGGGTGAGGCACATGAGTGGCCATCGAGACAGAGGCCATCAGTTTCACGACCTTACACTTGGAGGGTGAGGCACATGAGTGGTGGTATCATGGATTGGTGACATTGGGTCACAGTTGCATCACCTCCTATAGGGAGTTTACAGATAGGCTCATGGACAAGTTTGACAGGAAGGATCCTGAGATACACTTCAGGGATCTAGCCCAGTTGAGACAAACTGGCACGACAGAGGCGTTCATCACAGAGTTTCAGCGGGTAGCCGTGGCAGTGACAGATATATCAAAGCCCAGGCTGATCATGCTATTCACAGAAGGACTCACAGAACCTTTGAGAGGATGGGTGAAGGCATACAGGCCTTCGACTTTGCAGGATGCCATTCTTCGCACTCGAGATCTGGCAGACTCAGTGCCAAAGACTAAAACTTTCTCCAAACCATTTGTGCCCCAAAGGGATCGAGACAGGAAGCCATTCCAAAAAGAATGGAAGGGCAAGGAGAAGTTGGATGATGAGACTAGGCGAGAGCTTATGAGGAAGAAGCTTTGCTTCAGCTGTAGAGAGCCTTGGGTCCCAGGCCACAGGTGCATGGGCAAGGGAGAGATTCATTATATTGAGGTAGCAGCAGGCAGCGTGGACAATGAGGAGGAGTAGGACAGTGGATCCACTAGTTCAGAGGAGGAGTCAGCACCAGTAGAGGAGCAACTTCCCCGTAGACCACTGACACCAGCAGGAGCCCATCCTCCAGTAGTCCCACAACCGCTAGAGCAGGCTAACAGGAGGAAACTAGTAAAGGGAGGAGTCATAGCGACCCTTTCTGGTGTTCCCAGGTATGATACCCTCCGTATCAGAGGGATTATTCAGGGGCAACGGGCAATCTCTCTGATAGATGGTGGGGCCACCCACAACTTCATCGACACTTCACTAGTATCGAGACGGGCACTTCAGACAGAGGAGTTTGATGTTGCGGTAGCAGATGGCCACACAGTGGAGTGTCTAGACAGAGTTCCAAACTTAGAGATGAAGTTAGGCAACTACATAGTGAGAGACACATTTTATGTGGTTGACCTATCGGACACAGATGTGGAGTTCAGTGGATGATTACCTTGGGAAAAATCACTACCAACTACCAAACCTTGGAAATGGGATTCATAGATCAGGATGGGAAGAAGGTTGTTCTAAGAGGTATGTCGATAGGAGCACCCAAGACAATTTCAACCAAGAGGATGGAGAGGATATTCAGACATGGGGAGGTAGCATATGCCCCAGAATGCTTGATCACTACTCAGAAGGATTCAGAAGGTCGTCAACAATACCACACAGAGATCAAGAATTTATTGGGATGACATCAGCAGGTCTTTGAGGCAATTCCACCAGGGAGACCACCTGACAGGGGGTTTGACCACACCATGGAGTTGGAGGAGGGGGCCAAACCTATGATCACCCCCCCCTTATCGTCATCCTAGGAGGTTCAAGGATGAGATAGAGAAGGCAATCAAGGAATTGTTGTCGATGGGACACATCAGACCGAGCAGCAGCCCATTTGCTTCTTCAGTTGTCTTAGTTCTGAAGAAGGATGGCACCATGAGGATGTGCATTGATTACCGAGCCTTGAACAAGAAAACCATCAAGAACCGGTACCCTATCCCACGCATTGACGAGTTGATGGATGAACTGCATGGGGCAGTTTTCTTCTCAAAAATTGATCTACGCTCTGGATATCATCAGATCAACATCCGAGAGCATGACATAGAGAAGACGACATTTCGATGTCATTTTGGACACTTTGAGTTCCTGGTTATGCCATTTGGGCTAACCAATGCACCCGCTACATTCCA
>CBVK0101293987.1:0-24146 GCA_900067695.1 Picea abies | reverse complement strand
TGGTAAATTACAATTCTAAGATCATTTCATGAACTATTGAAAATGTGCATGAGTGCTAATAATCTTGTTTGGCTGCATGAAAGTTAAGGAAACTGCAGGTAGAGTGGTCTTGGATATGGAAATGATGTAATCTCAAAGTAAGACTAATATATATAGATGCAATATCCAAACATATTGAGAAAAAATCTCATGTGTGGGAATATTCACTTCCTTGTATAAAACATATTTGAGAAATTAATAATTGAAAATTGTTATAATATGCTAATAATTTGTTTGGTTGCATGAAAATTGAGAAAATTGTAGGGGAAATGGTATTGGATATGTCAAGGATGTAAGCCCATAAGGAAGACTGATATCTACTACTGCAAGATCCAAACAACTATGAGAAGAAAACTCATGTTTGAGAAATTTATTTCCCTTTGTAAAATAGATTTGGAATTTTATAATAAAAGTTATATGATGATGTCTCATATTCATTGTATGCATATGATGCAGATGGATTGATTTCCAAAAGTTATATATTGTTACTGGAATTCGAGTAACAAGTTGGAATTCATCTGCATGAGAACACCTTGGAAAATGATGGATCACATGAGGAAATGTATAAAGTTAAAGGGATGACTGATCCTAGAGGGTGAGTACAACATAAGAACTAGGTTTCCATGCTTTAAGAGTGAACTCATGTGTAAGTTACACTATCGAAGAACTAGGTTATTTGGCCTGAAGAGTGAACTCATGTGTGAGTTGCACTGTAGAAACAAGGTTGTTTCTAGTTATTTCCTGGTAGTTATTCCTATCGATGAGTCCCTTGAGATCCTAGTGGTGAGATTCCTAGTTACCTATGCTAGACATACCCTGATAAATGAATGGTGCAGCCCGAGGGACTATGAGTAGTGAAGGGGGGAAATTCCTTGGGTTAACCCTGATAAATGAATGGTACATTCCTTGGGTTAGTTGTACATTCCTTAGGTTGGACAGGTCAAGAGGAAGAGAGATGGTGGAAATCGTGATAGTTGTAGGAGAATGCTAGTGGCTTATGTATATGTTTTGGGATAGGGTGCCTTTGTATTTATATTTTGGGGCTGGAGAGCCTATATATTTATGATTTTTTTGAGGGGGCGAAGCACCTATGTATTTGTGGTATAGGGGCTAGACTGCTTATGTAATTTTGTTTAGGATGAAATGTTTGTGTGATTTTGGGTCGAAAAACCTATATGTTGATAATGGTCAGGGAGCCAGAATTATAAAATGAAATTACACCTAAAGGGTGTTGTGCACTGAGGACAGTGAAAAAACAAGGGGGATGGGAATGTAGCATCCATGGTTTTAATCCCTATGGATTATAATGTTATTGTATAAATATGAATCAGGTTGGTGAGTCGATATATTGGGGTGAAGAGATCATATTAATTTAATGAGAAGCCAATCATTTAACTCATGTAAGAGGGTGGGTGTGAGTGGTCACATACCATAGTTATTGGAGAGCATTGGATGAAGTACAATCATCTTTGGGAAATGTGAGAGTCAAGAAAATAAGGGATAAGAAGGGAAATTCATATAGAGAATGGAGGCAATTTTTACATGCAATTTTTGGGCAGCAAAGGAAGAGTTGCGTGTTGGGGAAGAGCATCAACCATGTTGTTCTTGAAGGAAGCTACTATTAGGATGTGGTTATGCTGAAAAAGAGACCTGTGTGCCTACAAATTAGGTTGTAAGCATGTAGTGCATTTTTCCTATTGAGGAAATGACTCAAGAGCCTTGTGAAGACCACTGTGAGAAATCCTAAAGCAACTGAGAGTTACTAGAGTCCCCAGCTAAGATATTCCCGACCAAAAAAGTGCACTAGGGTCCCTGATAAATGAATGCTACATCCCAAGGGACTGTGAACAATGAAGGGGGTACATTCCTTAGGTAGTGCAGGTTGTGGGGAAAAGAGAGAGCTAGAGGATTAGAATTGTTGTGGGAGTAGAACTTGTGATTTGGGGTTGTTGTGTGTGGAAAGAAGACAACCAGTGGGTTAGATCTCCTTGTGGACTCGTAGCCTCATCTCAGAGGTGTCCTATTGTTGAGAGGCAACAAATAACAATGCCTATGGATGGGAGTTTCATCCTTTGTACACAACCATTTGGTTAATTATAAACATATAAGTGTTTCTATTATGTTCTTATGGTATTCCGCTATGTGAATGGTTTATATGAATTTTGTGTGTTTTTTGTTTGCTTGAACACTTTCATTCGTGTTTAATATATGTTTTTAGATGCATTTAGAACTGTGGCATTAGTCAAATAGCTAATTATGTGTGTGATCCGTAGCTGGTAAGCTACATGAAATTAAGTTAGCAGTAAATATTAATGATTTAATGAGTTTACGCACATAGTGTTTCTTAGCTGGAGGTTAGGTATGTTACATCAGGTGTCGATGGATATTGTGATACTTCTACAATTTACAAGATCAATTACATTATGATGGCAGATTGTGGTGAGAAGATATGTGATATTTGATGAGGACATGAGAGTCTTCTAGTTCACATGATTCCCCTTTAGTGATTTAGAAGAGAGAGGAGGTTATTGTTCTAAAGATTGATTAAAAAACTTGAGATGAATTACGTTCAAGAGGAGTTGAGGTGATATTAAGTATGGATATTCCCTCACCTATTCTAGCTTGTAGGAAGCTAAGATGAATTACCTAGACATTGCAAGAGGCTTGAGGGCATTAGGAGCATTGAGATCTTCAATGAGGGTGAGTATACCTCCTAGCAGATATGCTAGTCATATTGCATTGGTTTCTTCCATCTGGGAGCCTTTCAATTGTCTTTTGGAAGATAGGTGTGAATCATACCATGATAGAGGATAATGTTGAGATTGATTCTAGGTTTTCTTATGATGGGAGTATTGTAGAGTATAGGGACAAGGTTGATGGATTCTCTCAGATAGAGGGAGTTGACCATGATGTTACTCTTGTTTCAATATTCTTTCAAGATGAGGGAGTGGACCTAGTTTAGGTTGTTTTAGTTGCTAGAGGTTTTGAGGTGCATGAGAGGGATTATCATGTTGATCGATTGTTGATATCCTTGCACAGGTTGTTACCTTTACCATGGGATTGGTACTTCATGATCAAGGAGTCAACTTGTGTAGAGTTTTATCTTTATGAATTTGATAGATGTGATCCACTTTTCATGATATTGTATGGAGATGTGATTATGTTTTTAGGATGCCTTAGACAACTCATGATGCAATATCTATTGATTTTGGCCTATGATGTTGACTTACAGGATATTGGAGTTTTGGCATGTTGCTTCTATTCAAGGGTTATGCTCCTTCATATTCAAAAGTGGACAACATTCTTTGGAAGATCAAGATGTTGTGATAGCATGGATGTAAATTTATTTATAGGTGACAATGGTTGATTTCAGGACTACAACAAGTAAATATTTGTAGGTGGAATATTTGATAGAGTTGCAAATGGAGTCAATAGGTGTTTGTGTAAACACTTTCCTCATAAACAAGTCACATTAATGATTTCATGTGTTTGGTAGTGAAGCTTGAGCTCACATTCTTAATGAGAAAATGAAAGCATTACAACCTATGAGTGAGAAGTTCATTTTTGTTGGATATTCTAAATATGTGAAAGGTTATAGACTTCTTCAACCTCATTCCAATGAAATTATTATTGGGAGAGATGTCAATTTTGATGTAGGTATCTCATCCTATGAGCCTAATTTGGTGATCATTCCATCTTTAACCTATGATCCATCATCAATGATTGTGTCATCTTTTATTCCCAATTTTTTTACTATTACTCCTATTCTAGTTTCTTCTTCAAATGATGATAGCAAGGATGAAAATCCACCTACACTTTCTCATGTTCCTCTAGTTGGGCCCATTGAACATGAACTTACACTAGCACCACAACTTCCTAGATGGGCTTGTACAACATCAGAAGTGACTGATGATATTATCAATGATCCTCCAAATTAGCATCATACACATTCACAATTCTAGTGAGCCTAATCTCTTTTGGCTCTAATTTTAAAGACTTGTGATCTATGAAAATTCGCAGAAGGTTTTGGCCATCCAAATTGGAACACAAAAAGGAACGAATAATCGTGTTACTTAATGACAAACAATACTTGGGATCAAGTACCAGTTAGTTTCCAAAGTATTTTCTCAAGTGTTGAAAGACTTATACTCACTAGTAGTGACCCCAAACTTTAAACCCATGTGAAATCTATCCTTAAGAAAAAAATTGAAATGACAAACCTAGGACATTTGCATTAATTTCCTGACCTCCAAGTCTTGCAAACCAAGGAAGGAATTTCCCTTTCCTAGTATAAGTATGCATGTGACCTTCTTTGTCACATTCACATGGAAATTTTGAACTAGCTCCATCTCCCTTCTAGTCTAAAGTTAAAATTTCTACCAAATGTACTATACTCGAAGTAGATGCTACTTTGTATTATCAATTGGTTGGTATCCTTTTGCATTTGACTCATACCTATCCTAATATTTCCTTTTTTGTTGGTATTATTGCCTAGTGTACGTAAATACTCCATGAGAGCCATTGGAAATTAAAAAAATGATACTTCGGTATATATGGGGTACAATTCAATTTGGGATACATTACAGACTATAGTTCAAGGGGAACTCCTTTGTTGGTTGGTTTTACTGGTTCCAATTGGGCTGATGACCCTGATGATTAGAAATCTAATGCAGATTATGTTTTTAGTCGTAGTTTCCAACCTGACACTTGGGATTATAAGAAGAAACATTCCCTTTCTCTTTATTTAGCAACAATAGAGTATCGAGCAACAACTAGTGAAAGTAAAGAAGCATTGTGGCTTCAACAGATGCTTTCAAAGTTTGGATTCTAAAAATAGTATTCGACTACACTATGGTGTGATAATCAGAGTGTCATTCGACTCATCAAAGATCTAGTTCACATTAGTGCAACAAACACATTGAGGTACAAATTCACTTGATCATAAAGCTTCTTCAAAATTAAATTCTTGAAGTGCATTATTTCCCTACAGATGATCAAGTTGCAGATGTTTTTACAAAGGATCTTACAAAAGAAAAGTTTTATAAACTTCAATCTATCATTAGGAGATCATGAAGTTTTTATTAAGGTGGAATAGGCCCTAATGCATCCTTCCTTATCCTATTGTATCACCTTTGTAAATCCTTCAATCCTATCCCACGTTGTTCTTAAAATGGGATGTTAGGATATTTAGACACTTAGGATTTCATTAAGATCAAATTGGTATAATGTGTCTTTAGGTAAAGTGCATTGTTTTAGTATGCATTGCAATTATATAATCTAATAGTCACAATTATGTTCTAGACATAAAGTGATTCAATAGTTCATCTTCTCCTCAATTGTAACAACTATATTGATTCATGGTTTAATACCCATTTGATCCATGATATTTATTTATAGAGCGTGGAGGGTCATTTGTTGATGTTCGATTATAAGAAACTCATATGTAAATTATTTTCCTTTTTCATTAATATATTTCCTTAAGTAACCATGTTGGTTTGGGCCATTGACTATTTCCCTCTATGAGGGTTTTAACCATGTAATACATTGGTATATTGATCTTTGATCTATTTTTTTTAGTGGTTGCTTTAAGGTGTTTGACATGTGTGGATATACCCTATTTATTGAAAAAAGAGTGGTCAACCATGGTCTACAATGGTCAATACTGTCAATGAAGATGAAGGGTTAATCGATTATTGGGCTTACTTTGTTAGGAGGTTTGTGGGTTAAAGGATTTAGTGGGTTATGTAATTAAAGGATTAGTAGATAAGTGGCTATGGTGTTTGGGGGTTAGTGGGTCAATGTGGTTACTATGTTGAATCATGGTGAATATGGTCTGTATAATCATGCTCAAGAGTGGTATACTATGGTCAAGGATTGGTGAATCAAGAGGATAGTAGAATAGGGGGATTAAGAGCTAATAAGCCAATGTGGTCAGTATGGTCAACCATAATCAATATAACCAAATATGGTCAATATTTGTTAAGGTTATCATTATTACTACTATTACTACTTTTTTTCTACATATATAAGTATTATTATTTACTTTTGTTAATATTATCATAGTAGACATTTATTTTATATCTATATATGACATGATAAAATATTTATCAAAGGATCTCTTTTTACACACACAAAAAAAAAAGCATGTGAAGGCATTTTTCTAGATGTTCCTATATTTGTATTTCTAATGTAATTATTGACATCTCGATAGAGGTTCAAATGGTATTTTCAGAGATCATTTAATGTCCAAATTTCAGACCATTTATTATAGAAGTGAACATTTTGATGGATTTTTATAGTAGAGATATATTTTGCATGTTTTTTTGGGTGGTAAATCACTCAAAATCTTATAGTGATTCAACAACTTTAAAAAAAACATGAACTATGATTTCAATAGTTTGTTATATTAAATCAAAATAAGTGATTAGGTTTATATTTTATAAGTATTAAAAGATAAAGTTATTCTTGAAATAGAAAGAAAACAACTTTTAATTTCAAATATACAGAAGTTGCCAATGAAGTTGTTATCTAATAGTAATGATGATGACATATTAAGCATTTTTCAAAGTTTGATTCTTCAAAAGCATGTTTCTAGATGTCACATTACGATGCTAATCTTGGATTGTTGTAACAAATTAACAACTCTTATTCTTATTGTGATAATTTAGTTAAATGTGAGCTTCATATTATTTCAAGCTATGATTTATATCTTTCTTACAATGACCATGTGGAAGACTATAATTTTCCCTTTGAGGGCTTTGGAGTTCTCATGACTCCTATTTTCTCATCTTAGTGAATTTTTCAAAATAATAAACCTCCACAATGAGAACTTAGCCAAACATGAGCTTCACATTGTTATAAAATGCAAGATTCATCTTTCATAAGCCAACTACATTTTACTTTTGAGAGGATTAGCATGAGTTTGACTTTGACAAAATAATTCAACCCATTAGAATAAATTAGTTGAATGTGAGCTTCACATTGTTCCAAAATATGAGATCCATCTTTCATTGGTCAACTACATGGAACATTGTGATTTTTCTTATGAGGAGACACTTAGAATCTGATAAAAAAAAAAATAACCCCATCTATTGTAAACAATATCTTAGCCAAATCCGAGGTTTGCATTTTCCAAAATATGAAATCGATATTTCATAGGCCAACTACATGGACCACTATATTTTTCTTTTCGAGTGGTTAGACATACACTTTCACAAATCCATAATAATAATATATTTTTCCTTTCGAAGGGTTAGACATACACTTTCACAAATCCATAATAATAACTTATCTTAATGTGAGCTATACGTTTCTCTAAACCATGAAACATTGTCTTTTCGTAGGATGGCTACATGGAAGAGACTCATCACCCTATCCTGACTACTTAACTGAAATTTGTGAGCTTTGCATTGTTCTACAATGTTAGATCTCTACTTAACTGAAATTTGTGAGCTTTGCATTGTTCTACAATGTTAGATCTACTTAACTGAAATTTGTGAGCTTTGCATTGTTCTACAATGTTAGATCTACTTTTTGCAGGCTAGACACGTTTCTAAGGCTCTAACATGATCACAACAATATAGTGAAACATGGGTTTCACATTGTTGTAGAATGTGAAATATGTCTTTTATAGGGTAAATACATGGAACATTGTGATTCACCCTTTTAGGGTTTGTGACTCTTAGGAACGTAAGCCGTTTGAATGAAGCATTCAAGAGAGAGCGTATAACACCTTATGACAAGACAAAATTTCCATACTTAAATTTTAAAATATAAAATCATATAATTCTAGATGTTTTAATATAAACATTGATTGATATGGGATATTATAATAAAGTAAATGTGTTTCACGCTACGTAAATTATCCTTCTGTTAAGTATCCATGACTCAAAAGCTTATATTCCTTCAAAGTTGTTTAAAACTTAAAACTTGGGTTTACTTTTTTATTTTAAAAAAAAAAATGTGAGCTTATATTTTAATATGAAAAAAAGTTATATTTTAAAAGATTCCATGTATTTTTTATTTACTTCTCTAGTATAGAGTTAATATGAGACTATCCATTTATGATATCAATGTTGTAATACTGAAAGGAGGTGAATCAATATGAACAATTATACCACTTTTAATCAAAATATATAAAATTCAACTTAATCAACAATATATTATCAATGTATCATCAATATATCATGATAACATAAACATAAGTATTGCATCACATCAAATACACAATACACCAAATTTACATGGAAACCCAAATGGGAGAAAGCCACATAATGCTTTCTTATATATCAAGAATATATTCATTGGAAGCACCAATTTCTCAATTCTCTAGCTACAACTAGAAGGAGGCGACAACCCCCTATTTACATGCTCCAACCTAAAGGAAGTTACAACTCCCTGAATTCTTTGGTTCCAACCAGAAGGAGGCTCCAACCTCAAGGAAGCTCCAACTCCCCGTGTTCTCTGGCACCAACCAGAAAGAGGCTACAACCCCCTTTCCTCGCCCCATCCTACCACCCTGAAATATAAGTGTAGACCAAAATTTCACTACCACAATCACTGCCACTATCACTGCCACTTTCACTGTGACTGTCACTATCACATCAAACTATAACCAATCAACCTGTCACTGTATCCAACCTGTCACTGTCACCAACCTGTCACTATCAACCTGTTACTGTATCCAACATGTCACATCAACTTGTCACTGATCAACCTGTCCAACCTGTCACTATCACCAATACTCAACCAAATCCTCTCACATGGATCATATACCAAGGACACCTCTCAACTAGATGTCCAACATCACCAACACATGCCTCTACCAAGCATGTACCAAAGATGTGCTTCAAACGTGTACCAATGCCTCAACAAGATACCAAAGGCATGACCATCAATGATCACATCATCAACAAGTAACCAAGATGTACCTCAAACCATGTTCCTCAAGCATGTGCCAAACCATCAACCTGTACCATACCAAGCATCAACCGTGTACCACAACAAGTGCATCAACCATGCACCAACACGTGTACAACAACAAGTGTGTCAACCATGCACCAACACCTGTACAACATCAAGTGCATCAACCATGCACCGACACCTGTACCATGTACATCAACAATGTACATCAACACCTATACCATACCATGTACCAATAATGTATCTCAACCATATACCATATCACTCAATCATGCCATACACCACATACCATAGGATATACCAAGCAAGTACTATCAATGGTGTACCTTAACCAAGTACCAACATCAGCAAGAGATGTATCTCATACATGTAATGCCATATACCAAGTGTATTCCTAAACAATATATTAATATCAATGATAGGCCTCTAACATAACAGCCATACACCATGTGCCAATGCTTCAAGAGTATACCAAGAACAAACCTCAAGCATGTACCATAGCATCACCAACATGTAGTCAAACCAGATACCAAACAACCAAGAGTTTACTACTAACAATGTATCATATCATGTCCAAGATGTACCATCCACCATCACTATCATTACATGCCTCAAACATGTATCATACTATAACCAAGCATAAGCCTCAAAACTAACACATGAGCATACATGTAACTTGTAGCTAACCTGTTATACTATAATATTGACATATAACTCTTCCACGTCCTTCCACATCCTAGTACCAACATTTGTACCAAATTTTCCTTATCCTCATGAGACTAAGACTCCCTGTCATGCGGGGCCTCACATGATGTTCCCTAGGCAACCCGTGGGGATGCCTCGTGGGACACTAGTCGTCTGACCCATGGGGATCAACCAATTAGGGTTTTTATAGAAAACCCTAACTCTCCTCTATAATCCTGAAACTCTTGTACTTCTCTCTTGTTGCTACATCAAATTTCACAGTCACAAACTAGCCAAAAGATCACTTACTCACAAGATAGATATTAAATAAATGTGTTTGTGAATGTGCTTATGAGAGACTCCTTGAGGTGTATTTATACTTTTCCTAGGTAACCTCTTTCCTTATTCTTAGGGATTCTTGACTTTCTTGTTACGACCACTTTACCCTTTAATTAATTCACTTGTAACCAACTAGGGGATTCTTAACCATTTTTGGGGGCTTTCAACTTCATGAGGGAATATCTCCCTAACTGTGAGGAACCATGTGGCATACAACCTATCACCGAAAATGACATGATGAGGACTATCCATCTATGAGAGTGTTACATGCATCTGCACTATCCTTCATGTTCTTATTCCTTAAACAACTTCAAGTCTCATGACCACACCTCTTGGGCTTCATGTAGACTTCATCAAATGCACCCAACACATCTGTTGACATCAACCACTCTTGTTGACATCAATGACAACTAACTCACTATCAATATTGACCACAACTTTGGGGTATCTCAAACACTCCAACGGTTGACATCAATGACAACCAATTGTCCAACAATCTCCCCCTTTGGAATTGATGGAAACACCAACATTGATGGCAAAATTCATACTCCAATACTCATGCTCCCCCTGTGACCATCACTCCTCTTCAATGTTTCTCTCTCCCCCCCTCTAGCATCAATTTCAAAGGGTATCTCTCCTTTGGGGTTTCTCCCTTTGTCTTCTTGCTTCTGTTCTTTCTCTTCACATGTTTTTGTCCTCATATTTCTTTCCATGTTCGTCTTCTCTTTTAATAGGAAAGAGTGAATCCCCCTAAAAGTATACCTTCTCTGAACAATCCTTATTTGACTTCATGTGATTGAATCATTCTCTTCTGATCTCTCTCCTTTGACATCATGGGAAAATGGATAAATCTCCATGTCAATATCTCTCCCCCTATTTGCATGCTACTCATCTCTCTTTCTGGATCTTGTTCTCTGATGATTTCTCTTCCTTGGACTTCTCTACAAGATGTAGAACTATATAGGGCTTCCTATGTATGTTTCCTTTCATCTCTTACAGTACTGCTTATTGTCCATTGGTGCTTCTTCTTGTAACTCTATGACATATATAAAAAACATTGAAAAATTTCTTGACTTCAAATCTTCACGACCTGTCATGTTCACTAGCTAGACATGTTGTTCAACAATGTCCCTCTGATGGTATAGCATCTGCAGAGGGTTTATCTTTCCTTGTTCTTCTATGTCTTTCACTGCTTGTCTTCTCGTGACCAACTAATTCCACTGATTCCAATTGTAAATATGCTCTGTCATATATATTTCTAGTCCTCCAATGATCTTATAAATCCATCTTTGTCCATATGTCATAAGTTTTTCATAATTGTGCTACTCAATTGTCCACAATGCTGACCCATCTGTCATTGTACTATCATGAAATCTTCTTTGTTGTAATTTATCATCACATATTCTTGTGTCCACTGATTTGTAATACATCCTTGAATCTGTAATAAATATATCCCTTCCTAGAAAGTGTATCAATGATATTCCTCTGATATTTACATGGGAACATTGCTTCTCAATCGATCAATCTGTCATTTTGTACTTCTACTATCTGGATGCTTTGAATTTGTCTCTTCAAATAATTCAAATTGCTCGAAGGATGGTTCTCTAATCTATAGTAGCCACTGCATAAAATCCCCCTTTTCAATATTCATTTTTATTGGGAGTCTCCAGATGGAGGAATCCTCCCTATTGCAGAGTAATTGTGTTCTTCATCTGTAGACTCGTCATCTCTCTGAATTCTGACTTCTTCCTCTTTGTCTATGGATTCTTTACGATCTTGCACTACAATTCCTGAAAGTACAATCTCTTGGACCTGTTCTTTATTCACCTGCTCTTCTTTTCTTTCTCGCACTACTACAAATCTTGTGATCTTTGGGACCTTTTATTTATTCACTTACTCTTCTTGTCTTTATTTTCTTCCAAACCTTTGGTGTATATGACATCGATGTTTTCTTTCATGGAAGACTCTATCATGCTTCTAAAATTCCTAGCTATGTGACAATAATTGTGGAATTTGTAAATGTTATGTGGATCCACATAAGCATTTATTGCTTGAACATTTCTTTCATAATCCCCGGAATCTACAACTTTATGTCCAAAGTTAGTACAATTAAAACAATGACCATAAAAGAAATTTACATACCTAGGAGTGAATGATCTTCTTTGTGGTGTAGTCCTTCTAAATTCCTTCCTTGGATGATCATGATCTCCTATTCTATTGATCCATTCATTATGATTGAAGCTTCTTTGTTGCTTGAATGTGGAAGGTATTGTTGAATATGTATCTCTATTATACTCATTCTTTTTTTGTTCTTGCTAACCATGATTTCTTCCTTTGAGTACTTCTGCATAACTCTTACCCTTCTCTTCATTCTTCCTTTTTGGCAACTTGGAGTGCTTCTTTTCAACATACTTTACTAATGACGTGGATATTTCTCTCTCTTCAACATTCTTGTTGATTTTGTCAATTTTAACTCTCAATGTGACAACTTCTTCTTCAAGCTTCTCAACCTCTTCTTCTTTCTTTATCATCTGAATCTACATGACTTCTTTTGTTCTCTTTGCTTCTTCAAGTTGGATCTTCAAGGAGATGATTTATTCTTTAAGCTTTTTTTCTTGTTGACTAAATTCTTCTTCAATCTAGTTAATGTCCTCTGATTTTTCCTTGAGGTGATTTGTCAAAATCTTCTCTCTCTTCTCTGCTTTCTTTCTTTGTGCTCCTATTTTGGCTTCCAAACATTGCTTCTCTTCCAAACTATTGTATGTTTCTTCAATACTTATGGCTTCTTCCAGCTAATATTTTAGATTCATGATGAAATGTTGGAATTCTTCAGAACTTTCTTGAGAATTCTTCTTGACTAATTGTTCCTCAAGAGACTTTTTTTTCTTCCTTTCTTTCGTCAATTCGTCTAAAACACTAATTAATTATGCTTCAATATCTACTATGCCTTCTTCACAATCAACATATTTCTTCTTGTTTTGCACTTTCTTTAATAGGATCTGACTCTGTGATGGGAGATGACTTGGAAAAGAGATTATGTAGAAAATACCAAAGTTCTTTAGTTGATGAGCGTTGTCCCACTTTGTCTTTTATTGAATCACATAATCCTTCCAAGATAAAATCCATTGCGATTTTGTTGTTTATTTTCAATTCCTTCTTGGTTGCGGTCTTTGGTTTCTTTGGACCGGTGTATCCTATAACAACTAAGTACCAAACATCATACCCCTGTTCTCTTAAAAATGTTTTCATTTTATTGTTCCACATCTCATACTTCAGACCAATCTATCCATCAAACCATGATATTCCATTATCTATGTATCCATTATCCATAACATCCAGTATCTACCTTCTAGTGGTTAAACTATTTCTTGAAGGAACCTGCTATGATACCAATTATTGGAAAACTAAGAGGGGGGGTGTTGAATCAGTATGAGAACTTATACACCTTTTAACGACAATATATCATCAATGTATCATAAATATATCATGACCACATAAGCATAAGCATCACATCACATCAAATACACAGTACACAAAAATTTATGTGGAAACCCAAATGGGAGAAAACAACATAATGTTTTATTATACATCAAGAATACATTCATTGGAAGCACCAACTTCCCAATTCTCTAGCTACATGTGAAGGAGGCTACGAACTCCTATTTGCAAGCTCCAACCTGAAGGAAGATACAACTCCCTGAATCCTCTGGATCCAACTAGAAGGAGGCTACAACCCCCTAATTCTCAGGCTCTAATATGTTGAAGTAACTCCAACACCCCCCCCTAAACATCATTATGGTGAAAATAAAGAATGGGTCCTAGCAACAAGGCCATGTTAGGTACCCAAATACAAAATATACACTGAAATAAATCGAGGAAAAAGGGAAAACCTCATAGGAACCCCCCTGCCCCGCCCCCTTAAAGTACAATGTATGTAAAAAGAAGAACTAATAGTTGCTAGGAAAATGTGTCCTTCACTCCAAGATGACTATGCAAAGAATGAAACTTCTGCTTAGTGAAGGTCTTGGTGAAGATGACTACAATCTATTCTTCTGAAGGACGAAACTGCAATTCAATGATCCTCTCATGTACTAAGTCTCGGATGTAGTGCATATGGATCTCAATGTGATTCGTTCATTGCCTCTGAACTTGATCTCTATAGAACTTCGGAGTGCTCTGGTTGTCACACTATATGATGATCGGCCGATGAAACTAAATTCCCAACTCAGTGAGAAAATGTTGTATCCACATAGCCTGAATGGTTATGTTAACTACCCCTTTGTACTCTACCTTGGCTAAAGATAGAGAAATAACAGCCTGCTTCTTGCTCGACCAACAGATAGGCTCAAAACAAAGACTAAGTGAGTAACCATATGTTGACTTGCGATCAGTGTTATCTCCAACCCAATCAAAATCAGTGAACCCGATGAGATCCAATGTAGATTCTGATGCATATTGAATCCCAAAGGTGATGGTGCCCTATACATATCAAAGGATACACTTTGTAGCCTTCCAATGTAGCTCATGCGGATCCTACATGAACCTGGAGACTGTGCCAACTGCACAGGAGAGGTATGGTCTAGAATGTGTGAGATACAACAAGCTCCCCACTAGTTGTCTTTACAGTGTGTTTTCAACCAATGGAGTGTCCCTGCCATCCTCAAGTTTGACTCCTTATAGGAAAGGGGTCAGGGCAGACTTGCAGTCTGTCATGTGAAATCTCTCAAGGATATCTCGTGCATACTTGGCCTGAGATAGTTTGATGATTGATGCATCCTGATTGATCTCGAGTCTAAGAAAGACATGTAGAAAACCCATGTCCGTCATCAAGAACTTGTCATGTAGAATCCTCTTGACTACAACAATCGTTGAAGTTGAGCAACCGGTGATCAACAAATCATCAACATACAGAAGTAAGAGTAGAATTGAATTAGTCATCCTGAGCATGTAAACATTCAGGTATGATTTACAATGTAAAAATTTTTGTGACAGTAGATATGAGTCCATCTTGGCATACCATGCCCTAAGAGCCTTCTTGAGGCCATAAAGAGATTTCTTCAGTCGAAAGACCAAAGATGAATCTTGCATAAATCCCTTGGGCTGCTCCATATAGATCTCCTCAGAGAGATCACCATGAAAAAATGCATTCTTCATGTTCATCTGATGGACTTCCCATCCCTTGTCTACCGCAATGGAAAGTTCCAATCGTATGGAATCCATCTTCTCTACTGGAGCGAAGGTCTCATCATAGTCAATTCCATGCACATGCTTAAAGCCTTTGGAAACAAGCTTGGATTTGTATCTACTAATCTTTCCATACGCTGCACTCTTGGTCCTGTAGACCCATCTGCATCTGAAAAGATTCCTTCCAGAAGGAAGGGGAACCAGATCCCAAGTCTGGTTCTTGAGGAGGTATTTGTACTCCTCATGCATGGTAGATTCCAAAAAGGGATTTCCAACAGCCTCACCATAAGACTGTGGATTTGAAGACTGAACCAAGAAAAAGTTCCTGGGTGGAAATGGTTCAGTGGAAGTGAGTGCAAGAGGAGGCTCCTCGAAATAATATCGAGTCCTCCTAGTGTCAGCTATATCACCAACAAGATCCCCTGCATCGTGAAGAGTAGTTTGAGCCCACTTGGGCCTCGCCTCTGGATCTACATCTATATCTGCATGCACTGAATCTACATCTGAATGTACTGACTTTGTATCTAGATGATCTGAATCTTTTGAATCGGAATTCCCATCTGAAGAGTCGACATGTGCATGCTCATCATCTCTGACAGGTGGAAGAATAAAGGTGTCTGCATGCGACTACTAAGGTACATGCAAGACACTTTCCTCGAATTGGACATTGCACTCAATGATGAGCCAGTCTGAGGAAATATCAATAAGTATGTATCCCTTCACACTGTCGGGGTATCCAACAAAGATACACTCTGTGCTCTGTGGATCAAGTTCCTTCCTCTTTTCATAGGGAATCCAGGCCCATGCACGTGAACCGAAAATACGAAAGTGGGTCACTTTCGGTTTGAGGCTTCTCCAAGCCTTGTAGGGGGTCTTATCCTTGACAGATCTATGGGGAGATTTTTTTTGGATGTAGTTTTCACAATTAAGTGCTTCAAACCATAATCTCTATGGAAGTGACTTTGCATGTAGCATGCAAGATGCCATATCTTTTAGATGTCTATTTTTCTGCTTAGCAAATCCATTTTGTTGTAGAGTATAGGGAACTATGTGTTGCAACTGAATCCCTACCTCATGACAAAGATTTTGGATCTCATGGTTGACATACTCTCCCCTGTTATCAGTTCAAAGGATTTTTATTTTCTTTCATGACTGTGTCTCAACTAGAGCTTTGAAATCTTTAAGGTGTTGAAAGACCTCAAAATTTTGCCCAAGAAAGAAAATCCATGTGAAGCGTAAGAAATCATCAACAAAAATGAGCACGTACCTTGATTTGGTGATTGATGGATGTGGAAAAGGGCCCATGGTGTCACTATGGATCGGATCTAAAGGAGAGGAAGCCCTATGTGTCTTTCCTTTGTAGACTTTCTCTTGAGGGTGTTTTCCAAGAACACATCCCTCACAAATTCCTTTAGAGAAATGGATGTCTGGTAGACCATCAGCCAATTCCTACTTGCTAAGTTGTTTCATATATATGAAATTTAAATTCCCGAACCTTTTGTGCCAAATCCTACTGCTTTCATCAGCATGGGTAAGTAGTAAAGAAAAATCTGGTTCAATAAATTTAGAAAATATGTAAAGCCTAGATTGATGATTTATCTCATCGGTAGAAACCCTGGAATTGATTTGTATGTCATAGATATCCACAACATCAAGTGTGAATATGACTTTATTTCTGGTGCCGGAATTTTTCATCTGATACACGGAGAGAAGATTGATGAAAATTTTGGGAATGTGCATCACATTCTCGAAGCTTTCGTTGGTGGGTTCAATCCTTCCTTTGTTGGTGACCTCGACTGGAGAGTTGTCCCCCGTCAGAATGGGAGGAACTTTGCATGCATCCAATGAAGAATAGAATTCTTTTTTGGAATCCATGTGGTGTGATGCTCCTAAATCTACGATCCAAGCATAGAAAGAGGAGTTGATGGAAATCAAGGCATGACTAGAATTGCCTTTCTTGGGATTCAGATATTCTGGCTTCTTATTCTTGGCACCCTCGGGGATGTGATCTTCAAGGTTGTTTTGTTGAAGTATTTAGGTCATTATATCTATTTTTTTTTTCATACATGTAGATTCTGGATGGAATCTTTTATGGAAGTATGTGCATTTCTCCCCTTTTTTCCCTTTCCACCTTTCGATTCAAAGGCATCATTGAAGGGTTTTGAGTACCCTTCTTTCTTTGGATTTGCATGATCTTTATTTTGTATTTATCTTTAGATTTATGATATTGATTATCCCTTCCATATTGCACAATAAGTGCATGTGCCTTTGGGCCTTTTATTTTTCCCATGTTGATGATCTTGGTCTTCTCTTGTGTCAAAGATTCGATAAATTCCTCAAGAGAAAGCATCTTCCAGGTGGCTCCAGAGGTGAATCTGACTGAATGGAATGTGGATACAAACACCGATAATTCAAGACCAATCTTGGAGAGAATGGTGATAACCATTTTTTTGTCCTCCTAATATTTATCAACCCTGCAAGCCTTGAGTTGCGATAGTAAATCCTTATATTTTGTAAAGAAATCTTGGAGATTGTCGAAGCTTTTTGGATCCAATTTGAGCAATTCCACCTCAAGCATGTGTCCCCTCATCTCATCCTGTTTTCCAAAAATCCCTTCCATGGTGTTACATGCTTCAATGGGGGTTTTACATGAAGATATGTGAAAAAGGAGATCGAGAGAAATGAGACTGCAAATTGTTCTGAATGCTTCATCCATTCGATTTAGATACTTGGATTTTTGTATGGCTGATGTTGGTTCTATCTCTGTGTTCATGGTTAACTTGTACAATCCTATTCTTAAAAGATGCATGATCATTTTCTCCTTCCATGCAAAGAAGTTTTAAGGTGTAAGAATGAATTCTTTTGGGAATTCCATTTTTCTGTTGTCTTCAATCTTCAGTACCTGCAAAAAATAATTTGTTGTGGCTTTTACCTAGTAGTTCGTCATCTCTAATAGCATGTAAATTTTTTGAAACTGCATAGAATATATCTAGATGGGAATTGACATACACAGTTGGATAGAAAATAGAAGAAAAGAGAAGCAGGAGAAAAAAGAATGGAATAATTCTCATTAACCAAATAAATAATTGATGTTTTACACATGATATACTATGTATAACTCAACAAATGTGCATTGGAGGAGAATCCAATTCACCATAGTGGTGGTCTAGAGTGATCTAGACACACAGGAATAGTTACAGGAGTAAATTGCCAGCTAGTATAGTCTCTCGGGCAGTTACGAGAGTGAACTGCCACCTAGCCAAGTTAACTAGTCTATCAGTCTTTAGTTAACTGAATGAAATAGAGTGAAGTGAGGAGAAGATCATGGAATCATGGATAATTTTCTAGTCTAGTGATAATCCCAAGGACAATGTGCATTAATTGGTGATGATCCCAATGTTGCATGGTGACAATCCTAATGTAGCATCTATACTCCACTCAACTGATCAAACTAAAGTGAAAAATGAAGAGAATATTCTCCCTAGAGAAATGTTCTTCCTAAAATATAGGAGACTAAATAATGACTAATAAACATAGGAAAAATCTTAGGAAAAGGAAATCCTAGGTCTTTGCGAAGTAACTCCAACAAAACCTTAAGGAAGCTCCAACTCCCTTTGTTCTCTAGCACCAAACGGAAGGAGTCTACAACCCCCTTTCCTTGCCCCATCTTGACGCCTTGAAATATAAGTGTAGACCAAAATTTCACAACCACAATCACTATCACTATCAATTCCACTGTCACATCAACCTATAACCAGTCAACATGTCACTGTATCTAACCTATCATTGTCACCAACCTGTCACTATCAACCTATCATTGTATCCAACCTGTCATTGTCAACCTATCATTGATCAACATGTACAAATTGTCACTATCACTGATACTCAACCATATCTAATCACATTGATCATATACCAAGGACACCTCTCAACTAGATGTCCAACATCACCAACACATGCCTCTACCAAGCATGTACCAAAGATGTGCCTCAAACATATACCAATGCCTCAATAAAATACCAAAGGCATGACCATCACATAATCAATAAGTAACCAAGATGTACCTCAAACAATGTGCCTCAAGCATGTGCCAAACCATCAACCTGTACCATACCAAGCATCAATCGTGTACCACAACAAGTGCATCAACCATGCACCAACACCTATACAACATCAAGTGCATCAACCATGAACCAAGACATGTACCATGTACCTCAACCATCTACCATGTACATCAACACCTATACCATATCATGTACCAACAATGTATCTCAACCATATACCATATCACTCAATCATTCCATACATCACATACCATAGGATATACCAAGCAAGTAATATCAATGGTGTACCTTAACCAAGTACCAACATCACCAAGAGATATATCCCATACATGTGTTGCCATATACCAAGTGTATTCCTCAACAATGTATCGATATCAATGATAGGCCTCTAACATAACAACCATACACCATGTTCCAATGCTTCAAGATTATACCAAGAACAAACATCAAGCATGTACCATAGCATCATCAACATGTAGTCAAACCAGATGCCAAACAAAAAAGATTTTACTACTAACAATGTATCATATCAAGTCCAAGATGTACCATGCACCATCACTACCATGACATGCCTCAAGCATGTATCATACCGTAACCAAGCATAAGCCTCAAAACAAACACATGAGCATGCCTGTAACCTGCAGCCGACCTGTTGTACTGTAATACTATCATACAAATCTTCCACAACCTTCAGTAGTCTAGTACCAACATATGTATCAATCTTTCCTTAGCCTCGCAGGACTAAAACTCCTTGTCACGTGGGGACTCGCGTGATGTGATCCAGGAAACCTGCAGGGATTCCTTGCGGGACACTAGTTTTCTGACCCACGGGGGTCAACCAATTAGGGATTTTACAAAAAACCCTAAATCTCCTCTCTAATCCTAAAAATCATGCACTTCTCTCTTGTCACTACCTCATATTTCACTGTCGCAAACTAGCAAAAAGATTACTTGCTCACAAGATAGATATTCAATGAATGTGTATGTGAATGTTCTTATGAGAGACTCCTTGAGGTGTATTTATACTTTTTCTAGGTAAGATCTTTCCTTATTCTTAGGGATTCTTGAATTTATTGTTACAACCACTTTAACCTTTAATTAAATCACCTGTAACCAACTAGGGGCTTCTTAACCATTCTTTGGGGATTTCAACTTCATGAGGGCATATCTCCCTAACCGTGAGGAACCACGTGGCATACCACCTATCACTGGAAATGGAACGATGAGGAATATCCATTTATGAGTTTGTTCCCTACATTTTCATTGTCCTTCATGTCCTTATTCCTCAAACAAATTCAGGTCTCATGACCACACCTTCAGGGCTTCGTGTAGACTTCATCAAATGCACCCAACACATATGTTGACATCAACCAATCTTGTTGACATAAATGATAACTAAGTCACCATCAATATAGACCACAACTCTGGGTATCTTGAATGCTCCAAGGGTTGACATCAATGACAACCAACTGTCCAACAATCAAGTCAAAAAATATAATAGTTCTTAACAATATTCACAACATATTACTACTCTTCCATACATTCATTTAACAACTAAAATCTAAAACCGAATTTAAACCTCATTCACTATCATATACCTTAAAATGATATGCAATAAAGACCAATAAAACCTTGGTCACAATTGAAAAGTATTAGGCATGAAGGGATATCAAAGAAATTGTATATATTATCCCAAATTCCTTTTCATTAATGTCCCAAGTGTCATTTGGGATTACTAGTCCTTTTTTGGATTCTGCATCTGATTCCATGGTGTGCCCTCTATATATGTGGGCAAAGTAAGTGGAGGCGAAGGAATATATTGAGTCCTTCACTCGGTCAAACAATGGCCTCAAGATAATATTCTACATCCTGATGGAACTTGTTCTCCATTCAATGACTAGCTTGGAATACCCCATCACCTAAATAAGTGGGATACCTCTTTCCTCTACTAGTTTCAATAATATTTCCAATGTATTTCATTCTACAATGTTATTGTGCCTTCTTCTTGTCCAAATTTAAATACAATTTTGTGGCCTTTTGAGAGATTTATAAGTCATCCTACCTCATAAAAACCATGTTTTCCTTGGCAAGCACCATCTAAAAAGATCCCATGGCTTATTTTTATCAACCTTCAATTCTCCTACCTTCCTAGCCCCTTTGATTTTTGAAACCCATTTTATTCCTTGAAACACACACTTAAATAGGTTTATTATGCAATTGGAAAGGAGGATATTCCTTTCCTTCTGTTGTAACATAAATCAACACAACTAAAATTTTAGAATTTTTTTCCAAAACTTGCCCATCCCTTGTCATCTCAAGTTTCTACTCCTTGGTCCATAAAGTCTCTGCCATTTATACTTATCTCTCAAACCTTTTCCAAATATAATTTGATCTCCTTCATATCTGATTTCATGGTTCTCCTTGCAAACCCTTTCTCAAAATTATCATTTTAAGCCAAGATTTATAATATTGTTATATGATGAGCTCAAATATTTGGTTGTAGTATTTTTATTTATGATGGTTTCTATGAAGTGTTATTTATGATGATAATTATGCCTCCTGGTGAAATGTTATTGCCGATAGTTTATATTCGTTGGAATTCATATTTCTAATAGAGAATTAGTTTACCGATGGTGAATGGAGTATGGCAGCTCACATAACAGTTGAAGAGGCCATTTCAAGGAACACTTAAGCACAATTTTTGAACAATTATGAAAGAAAATGGATCCCAATACATATTTTAATCCAGTTGGAGGAGGACCACAACTCTGCGTTGGTCTCAAACTTGCCAAATCGAAGATTGTTGTTTTGTTTAATCACCCTTTTCTCAACTTTAGCTGGGAATTGGCAGAAGAAGATCATGTGTTTTCTTTTCCTTTCATAGCGTTTGATAAGGACCCCCTACAATGTACAGGATGTTAACACGTGCAAGGTTTACCAGCAGTAAAATTCGAGCATAGTTTATGAGCAAACGGAGATGAATTTCCAAAATCCATGATATGTTTTTTTTGCAGGATGGCCTCAATTGTATGAATCACGAGAAAAAATTAAAAATATTGAATGGTTTGAGAGATTTTGTTGTTTATATAAAGGTGAATTTTCCATATTTTTTGAATGGAAGGATTGGTAAAATGTCCAATGCCCAAAACCAGTTTACATTGACCGTACAAGGCATATGGTCAATGTAAACTGGTTTTGGGCGTATGGTTATATTGACCATACAATAAAAAAAATTCAAATATGCAGAAACAACATGTGCACTGAAACTTTCTGTTACTGGTGCACTTGGATTTTGAACAAGAAAAGGCCTGAATGGTTCTTTTAGAAACTTCCTTGGATGGCAAAGATCAGATGGGAAATTCTAGAACGTCACAACTAGCATACTACTTGGCCTCTAACAATTTTTCTTCGAAGGATACATTCGATCCATTTTTTACACTGGATATGTGCATGACCCAGTTGGATCGCAAGCAGGATTCTTTGTTTCATGATGTAGTAAGATACGACCTCCACCATGTCGCGCTCTCCTACTCACAGGATCGTTCAAATTCCCCTTTCAAGCCGAATTAGCTCTTCTAATTCCCTACTGGAATCTCTCTTGATAACCCGATCCACAGGTCCTTTCTTCACCCGCATGACTCTTTGCACTTAACCGTGCTCTTCCCCGACTCAGTCTCGGGTTTTGGGGTTTCTTGTTCCTCGATGTCAAGAATCTCTGTCCCCGCGATCTCTCGATCACCGATGAGCAATTTCACCGATACGCGCCCTTTAAGCGTTAGCCCTCCTGGCTATGCTCTGGTCCATGTGACCGCTAATTCATAAGACCCCAGCCTTATCCTTCTTTCGGGGTTTTGGGCTTCAAAATACTGATGTGCTCCAACTCCCATTAGCCCTCCAGGCTAGACTCTTGGTCCACGTGACCTCCTCTATATGACCGCAGTCATACCTCCCATCGGGGTTTCGGACTTTCCAATGTCGAAACACATATGTCCTCAGGATTCGCGATTCCTTAAATCCCGACGCGCTCTTTACGCACTAGCTCTCCTGGCTAGGCTCCTGGCCCATATGACTGTTATCCCTGTGACTGCAGTCTTACATCTTCGTCGGGGTTTCGAGCTTTTCAATACCGCAATGCATTGGCTCATGGGATTCCTGATCCTTCGAATCCCGATTCTCCGCTATGCTGATAGTTGGCCCCTTGAACGACACTTCCCACTTCTCTGATATGTTGACAGCTGGCCCCATGATGGCACTTCCCTCCTTATCGGGGTTTTGGACTTCACGATTCCGAAATGCCCAAACCTCTTGTCACCAAGATTCCCGATATCTCGATGACCAAAATGTCGATAGACGACTTCCTGTCGGGACTTTCCCCGATGACTCCGATTGTTGCCACGCGTCCCCTCAAGATGGATGGTTCAGATTTCTCCTCGAGTTTTCGAGACTTCTGATGTCCTGATTTTCATGACCTCAGGAACTCCGATTTCCCGAGTGTCGATATCCCGATGCCTAGTGCCCGGATCTCCGGAATGGATGATCGCGTGACACGCGTCCTCTCTCAGATGGATGGCCCAGTTTTTGTGTCGGGGTTTCCAAGGTGGACTTACCTGATCTCCTGTCCACGGGAATGATGATATCCTGACTCCCGATGCCTCGATGTCCGCCACGCGTCTCCACTAACAGACGGTCCATATATTCTTCCTCCACCGATCCGACGGCTGTTGTGCTCTCCTGAGCTTGCACACTCCTTCTTCCCAGACTTGGAAGAATTTCCAATTCCTCAAAGGCATCGACCTTGGGTTCATTTCTGCAAGCTCTTCGACTTTAAGCCTCGCCTGCGCTCTTCCACAATGCTATTCCTCCTGAGCTTCTCAACCACTCAGACCCCTAAGGTATTTTTTCTTTCTTCCCTCT
>CBVK0101293976.1:0-15224 GCA_900067695.1 Picea abies | reverse complement strand
CATACATAGGTTTATATTGAGTTTATGTTATTACTATCACTTTGGTTGGTTTTGTTCTTTTGCAGGATCATCATTATATGAGTGTTGGAATGGAGCTGGGATGGAAATGGTGAGAGGAAGCGACGTTTAAATGGTATGTCACCTATCCCTCTTTAGTTAGTAAATTCAATATCTAAAACTTAAGGAAAGCGTCATGTTCTAGATCTAGGTGGATCTAGGGAGATCAATTAGTGTCCACACCTACCGATTTATCCTATAACACTTAGGGTTTATTTTTATTTCTCTCTCATGCACTATGCTTGGAATTATTGGTTGTGGAGCCTGATTATATCCTTGATTTATATGCAAGTATGCCTAGCCCCCTTCTGTTGGGGGTTTGGGGGCTAGCCCCCAAGTGAAGGAGGTTCATGGGGGACCTACCCCTAGCTGGGGGGGCATAGGGGGAAGCACGCCCCCGAGCGAAATTTTTTTTGGAAAATTTTCCTTGTAAAATATTGTAATTTCATAGTCAATCTGGACCATTTATTATAAGGTAATAGATCCAATGGTAGAAGTTATGTTAGATTTTTTTCTTCCTAGAAGGAAACCCTCTTTTATGAGGGAATTTTATTACAGCTATGTATGAGTGTGATTATTGTATTCTGAGAGAGGATACTGCTAGAGAAAGAAGAGGAAGTTATAGTGGGAGTGTTGTAGGTTGTATCCCTTCATTTTGTTGGATAATAAAAAGGAAGGATCTGACAATTTATCTGGTGGACGTATCCCACACTAGGTGAAACATGTATATATGTGTCTCTATTATATTGTGTATCTTTTGTGTTTTATTTCCAAATTTGTCTTGTTTTATTTCTCTTTGATCATGTTTTTCTAACAACTGGTATCAGAGCGAAAGGTAATTCATAGGAAAAGAGGGTTCTTGGTTCAAGTGGGAGAAATGGCGGAAGATTGAAATTTTAGGGTAGAGAAATTTAATGACTAAAACTACAAGTTATATAATATGTAGATAGAAGATTATTTATACTAGAAGGATATATTCTAACCATTGGGTGGAATACAAAAGAAGTTGATGGTCATGAAGGATGAATAATGGGAGGTTCTTAACTAAAAGGCACTAGGAATGATACGGTTGATCCTGACAAGATGGGTGGATTTCATTATTTCAAAAGAAAAGAAAATGAAGGAGATGATGGATGCATTGGATAAACTGTATGAAAAACCCTCGGCATCCAATATGGTATTTCTAATGAAGTGATTGTTTAATATGAAGATTTCAGAAGGTGGGTCTGTTGCAAATCATTTAAATGAATTTAATATAGCTACTAATTAGGTAATTTCTATAAAAGTGGAATTTGATGATGAGGTCAAGGATCTTCTAATCTTGTGCTCATTGCCAGAAATATGGAATGGCTTGGTCATGGTTGTAAGTAACTCTGTCTCTGGTTCAAACACTCTAAAATTTGATGATGTTGTTGTTGTTATCCTTAGCGAGGAAATGTGATGGAAAAGCATAGGTGAAACATCAGGTAATGTGTTGACTGTGGAGAATAGGGGAAGACAAAAGGATAGAGGAAATGGCTTAGGAAACCATGGAAATTATAGGAAGGGCATATCCAAATCCAGAATGGGAAAGATATAATGTTGGAATTGTGGGAAGAAAGGAAATATGAAGAAAGACTGCAGAGCTCCAAAGAAACAAAGAGATGGACAACAGTAGAAAAATTAGGAAGCAAATGTAACAAGTGATGTGTTACAAGATGCTTTGATTATTTATATAGATAATAATTTTGAGTCTTGGGTAGTAGATTCAAGGGCTTCATTTCATGCACACCCCATAGGAAACATTTTCTAGATTATGTTCAAGGTGATTTTGGACAGGTTCATTTGGGTGATCATGCACCATGAAAAATTGTTAGAATGGGTAAGGTACAAATAAATAAAAAGAATGTAAACCAATGGTTATTGAAAAAGGTAAGACATGTTCGATATCTAAGGAAAAATATAATTTCAACAGGGATGTTGGAAAGTGGAGGTTGTATATCTATATTTACAGATAAGGCATGGAAGGTCACCAAAGGATCACTGGTGATAACAAAAGGAGAGAAGGTAGGTACATTATATTTATGTACTAGTAATACTGACTCTTCTATCTCTTTAGCTTCTACATGAGTGGATACAACACCATGGAATCATAGGATTGGAAACTTGAGTGAGAAGGGAATGCATATACTTCACAAAATAAATTCATTTCCAGATCTTAAACAAATTGATTTGGATTTCTCTAAGCACTATGTTTATGGAAAACAAAAGAGAGTCAGATTTTTCAAAGTCAGAAAAGAAAAGAAGAGTGAAAGGTTAGAGCTTGTGCATACAGATGTATGGGGACTATATTAGGTATAATATCTTGGTGGATCTCATTATTATGTTACTTTTATTGATGATGCAAGTAGAAAAACTTGGGTTTATTTCATTCGACAAAAATCTGATGTTTTTTATACTTTTAGGAAATGGAAAGATTTGGTTGAGAATGAGACAGGAAAAAGGTTGAAGTGTGATAGATCAGAAATTGGAGGTGAATATTGAAGCAAGGAGTTTGATGATTACTTTTCATACCATGGGATTTGTAGAGATAAAACGGTACCAGGAACACCATGATAAAATGGCGTGTCAGAAAGGAAGAACAAGATAATCATCAAGCATGTAATGAGTATGAGATTGCATGTTGGGTTTCCCTTACAGTTCTGGGTAGGTGTTATAGATATTTTTATTTACTTAATAAACATAAGACCTTCAAGCTATTTGGATGGTGGAATTCCAGAGGGGGCATGGAAAGGTAAAAAGGTAAACTATTCATTTTTGAATACTTTCATTTGTGAAGCATTTGTCCATATTGATAAAGAAAATAGAACAAAGCTTGAGGCAAACTCGAAGAAGTGTACCTTTATTGGATACAGTGTTAATGAATTTCATTATCACTTATGGAATTATGAAAATCACAAAATATTTAGGAGTAGAGATGTCATATTCAATGATAAAGCCATGTACAAAGATCAGTTGCAGGGAAAGAAATAGGGAAAAGAAAAACTAGAATACACAGTGCTTGATGAGATCACTGAAAAATAAATTCCAAAGGTACCAGGAAATCAAAATCTACAACAACAGGAGCAACATGTACATGAAAATCATGAAATTTTTGTTAGAATATCTACCAGGTTAAGTAGACCCCCTGAATGATACTCTCCTTCATTGTATTATTTATTGTTGACTAGTTCTAGTGAACTAGAAAGTTATGAAGAGGAAATGCAGGTAGAAACAAAAAATAAGTGGGAGCAAGGCATGAAAGAGGAAATGGAATCCTTTGCAAATAAGAAGACTTGGGACTTGGTTTAGTTTCCTATAGAAGAAATATCATTTCAGAGTAAATGGTTTACAGTTTGAAGGAAGAGGATGGAGGAAAAAAGTAGTACAAGGATAGACTTGTTGTAAAGGGGTTTTCACAAAAGAAAGGTATATATTTTGATGAAATATTTTCTCCTATTGTTAAGATGACTTCAATTAGGAATATTTTAAGTCTTGTGGAAGTAGAATATTTGTGTCTTGAACAGTTATATGTAAAAACAACTTTTCTCCATGGGGATTTGGAGGAAGATATTTATATGCAACAACCCCAAGGGTATGAGGTCAAAGGGAGGGAAAATTTGGTATGCAAGTTGAATAATAGCTTGTATGGCATAAAGAAAGATATAAGGTAGTGGTATTTTAAATTTGTTAGGTTTATGACAGAACAAGGTTATATTATATGTCATTATGATCATTGTGTTTATTTTAAAAGGATAGAAAATGGAAGCTATATTATCTTGCTATTGTATGTAGATGAAATGCTTGTTGCAGGGTCTAATATGCAGGATATAAATGTTCTCAAGAAGAAATTAGCTAATTCATTTGTGATGAAGGATTTAGGTGCTGCAAAGAAAATCCTTGGTATGAGAATAACAAGAGACAGGAAAAATCACAAATTGGCATTGTCTCAGGGTGACTACATAGAGAAGGTGTTGGAGAGGTTTAGAATGCAAAATGAAAAACCAATTAGTACACCTTTGGCCAACCATTTCAAATTAAATAAGGAAATGTGTCCCAAGACACAAGAGGAGATAGAATACATATCCAGTGACCCTTATTCATTAGTATTTGGCATCTTGATGTATGTGATGGTTTGCACAAGACTAGATACTGTACATGTAGTGAGAGTTGTGAGCAGGCATATGAAAAATCCAGGTAAAGAACATTGGGAGGAAGTAAATTGGATTCCCAGGTATTTGAGAGGTACTACAACTCATGCATTATGTTATGGAGGTTCAGACATTGTTCTACAAGGATATTTGATTTAGATATGGTAGTTGATAAAGATAGCAAGAGGAGCACCAAAGTGTATGTTTTTACTGTAGGTGGAACAATAGTAAGTTGAATTTTGAAGCTACAAAAGGTTGTTTCACTTTCAACAACAGAAGCAAAGTATGTTGTTGCTACAAAGGTTAGTAAAGAGATGATTTGGTTACATAGGTTTATGGAGGAATTTGGAAAGAAGAAGGATAATAGAATGTCGTATTGTGACATTGAGAGTACCATTCATCTTGAAAATAACTCAACCTTCCATTATAATACTAAGCATTTATAGATTAGGTACCATTTCATATGTTCCATCTTAGAAGATGGAATTGAAGTTGGAAAATATACATACTAGCTAGAATCCTACAGACATGTTAACAAAGGGAGTAATCAAGGAGAAACAAAGTACCTACTCAGTTTCAATTGGTCTTCAAGCATGAAGGTGAAGATGAGAAATTTTCCAGGTCCAAGGTGGAGTATAGTCCAGCAGGTACAACAACAGTGGAGTTGTTATGATCAATCTCCAAGTGAGAGATTGTTGGTTGTGGAGCCTGATTATCTCCTTGATTGCCAAGCCCCGTTCTATCATGGGTTTGGGGGATGACCTCTAAATGAAGGGGGTTTTGGGGGGCATGGGGGCCATTGGGCCCTTGAGCAAAATGTTTTTTGGGAAAATTTCCTTATAAAATATTGTAATTTCGTAGTCAATCTGGGTTGTTCATTATAAGGTCATAGATCTGACGGTAGAAGTCATGTTAGGTTTTTTTTTTTACATAGAAGGTGTTAGCACTCTGTAAATATGTTCGACTAATAGACAGACGATGAAGGTGACTTTTTCAACCAACTTTGAGACCCAAAACTAGCCTTTCATATCTGGAGATGGATATCTGCACGGGATATGGATTTGAAAGTAGTGGTTATATTTAACACCTTTGATATAATCGGTTATGGTTATATTGGCGCAAGAAGGTAAGACTTGGGTTGTGGAGTCGATCTGAGGAAATGACGGAGACAAATGACTCGGTGACTGAACTTGAGAGGATAAGGCTAGGCAAGTAACAGTCTTCAATGTAAAACCGTAATGTGTGGCGGGAGAAAAACACAGGAAGTAACTCAGAGCACCACTGTAGGAGAATTTGGAGTTAGCTTTAGAAGAAAATGTTTTGTCTAAGTGGCATGAACAAGGGGCGTTGTGCAACGAATCTACAGGTTTGAAAATTCATTCTGAAATAGAGAGAAAAATATATGACTAAATATTACAGGAATCACATACGCAAATAAAGAGGAACAATACATCTAATTGATAAAACTAGAATATTTTCGTCAAGTTACAGGACCTTTGCATTAAATTTAGGTCAAAAACTCAAATTACATACAATAGTTGTTGTCTACCAATTTTTCCAACCAACCCTATTTACATTAAAATGATCCCCATATATAGAAAACTAATGTCACCCTTGGATTCTATGGTCGAACTACTTCCTCCTAGAATCATGGATTCGTTTTCTTTGAAAGAGAACAATGACTTCAATGGATTCACTAAAAATAGAAAACCTAACTTTTCCAAATCATAATCGTAATCGAGATATTCTTTACAATCATTGATCATGATAAACATTATACCCTATGGTTGTTATAAGTCATCATTTTCACTCCTGGACACTCTGTCACCCCTGCACAGCAAATCTGCTACGCAACAGTAACCTACAGCAAAACATGTAGCTTGTGCAGCAAACTGGGAAAATAGGTGTTAAATATGACATTGTATCTCACTGATAAAACACAGTTTTTAGAAAATGAGATATCGTTTTGTATTTTAGATTGTTATAAAGAAAAACATCTCTCAGTTTCTTGAAATTCATCTCCAGCTGGCCAGAATATGTGTCGCAAAAACATGTCTTGGACAGGAAATCACGAAAATTGAAAATTAGGGTTCCAAGATTCCTTTGAATCTCCCAAACCGTGACACATTTTTCAAATATGAGAGAGGATTTTATTATTTGATTTACCCTTGCCAAAAACTCTCGGGGATTTTCCAAATTCCTCTCCAGGTGGTCATAAATTGATCTTGAAGTTGACCACTAAACCAATAATTTGCACAATGTAACCTATAGCTTGTGTGCAGGAAAATCCACTGCGTGACAGCCCACTATGTGATGAAATCCACTATGAAAAAACATCCTCTGTGTGAAAACCTTCTTTGTGTGACAACATTCTCTATGCGATAGCATCCTCTATGCGACAGCATCCTCTACCCAACGACATTCTTTATGCGACAACATCATCTGTGCGGCAGCATCCTCTACGCAGTGCGTAGTGAATTTTGTAGTACGCAATGAACTTTGAAGTGCATAGTTTCAAATGGTGTTGGGCCCGAGATATGATCAATTTTATTATAGTTATTAGACACTTTTTTTGAATGTACATATGTGTTTTTCATGTTTTGGAGAAGCTTTTTGAAGAATTTTGTGCCAAAACGGTATGATCTACACCAAGTATGTATGATTCATGTTTAATGTTGATATTGAGTATAATTCATCACGTTTTTATGTTTCCAAGGATCTAATTCACGTTTTTTGGTGTTACAGAGAAAAAACACATCACGTTTCTACTTCCAACACTCAATCCGGCACTCCTTCCAGTATCTGATCCAATACTCGGTCCGACACTTCGTCTAACACTGTGTCTTGCACAAAAACGGTGGGCGATTTGGTGGTTATGGTATTGGCGACCAGTGGTGGGTGAATCAGGAACATGGGTTTTTCTCATGCTTTCCCCCTCCAGCTATTGAACCCTTGACAATTCAGTTTAAGTTGTTAAGCAGGGTGATTATTGGCTTGCTCTATTTCGGCAGTTAGGGCAACATTAATGTAATTTGTTGATTCTAGAAATGGTTCAACCCTCCTGTGGTCAACCACTTGGTTTGTAAATATTATAAATATCACTGTGGTGTTCAGATAGAAGTTAACCAATAGAAGAACCAGTGTATTGGAGACAAACATGATTTTACTCTATTTTTCCATTTTGCATTGCCAGATTATATAGAAACTGTGTTTTTTAGTTTTAAGGGTGAAATAGATTTGTTGAGTCTGTGGTGTGCCTTTAGGAAGTGAACATGACTTGTTGGGGGGGCCACCAGCAGTCTGGTAACTGTTAGTTAAGTTGTTCTTGTATTTTATAGCTTAGATGACTCTTTTTTTATTTCCTATAAATGCACTATTATTTTTCATTTATTCATTAATTTGTTGTTGTAGTTTAATCATTTTAACTCTCTTTTGTAGGTTAGTATCAAGGATTGTTTTAATATGCATTGATTCTGTAGTTAGGAACAAATTTGCAAATTCATAGACTAACCCCGTGTGCAATTAGATATTAGATTGTGTTTGATTTATGCTTTTAGAATTAAATTTAAAACAAAGTTTGAAATAGAATAGAACAGAGTTTTATTGCATGTCTTCTTTAACAAGGATTTGATGGATGGATAGGATTAGTTTCAGTTCTTTAATTATAGATTGCTTATTCCATTTTTATGTAGATCTTTCTTGTCTAGTTGTTATTTAATGTATTCATTACTTTAATTTTTATATGTCATGTTTTAATTTCTATTTTTAAGCATTTCCCTTCTTGCACTTTGAATTGTTAAAATAGATATAGCATAGTTTCATTTTATGTACTTTCTTTCCTAGAATTAGATTGCAATTCCAATTGTTAGTTAATGATTGAATTTAATTATGAAGTTTTCTTACATAGCATAGAAGTACAATTATAATCTCGGTATATTGTTGATGGTTAATAATTCATGAATATGTAGGGTAATTAACATTGTTTCCATAATGGCTAAATTCTCATTGGATTGTTTAATCCATACCTTTCACTTTTCTATTGAGATCAGTGTAGAGATTATACCGCTTGAATTATCTTTTGTTGTCAAGTGACATCGAGATATTATATGACACCGGAGACATTCACACAACCACCAACACTATATTTAAGTTTTCATAGGTTAAAATATAGTTTCTTGCTTTCATAGATCAGAAAATATAGTTTCTTGATTTCGTAGATCAGAAGATAGTTTTATTGATGTTGTAGGATAGATAGCCTTTCGCTTTGATAGGTTAGAGAGAAGTTTTCTTATCATAGATTAAAGGTTAGTTGTTAGTCCTTCTTGATTTCAATTAAATAGATTTCCTTTTATGAATTAGAAACAGTTTTAAAGTTTGAATTAAGAATATAGTTTGCATGCCTCTTAGTTTAGATATTTGTTCAATGAGAAGTCTTAATTATTGTACTTGCAGTAGAATTTATCTTAGGGTAGTTACTTGTTCACTTCCTTTAGTAGGTTACTTGCTTACTTGTCTATTCTTGCTTTGATAATATAGTTGCTTGTTTATTTACTTTCTTTCATAGGGTAGTTTCTCATTGAATTTAGGTAGGAAAGTTAAAGTAGTTTGAGTTTGTTATTTTCTTATTAATATGCTTAAAATAGTTGCTTTTGCATATTGCTTATTGTTGAACTAGTTTGCTTCAAGTAGGTTTTTTACTTGCTTTCTTAGAACTATCCATCGATCCTTGGTCCAAAAGTACTCAGGTTACATAGTTTCAAGTTGCTTAGTAGGGTTTGCTCATTAGATAGCTTTGCTTGAATAGATTAGCCTTTATATAGCCAATTCCATAGTTAGAATATAATACTACCAGCCCTTCTACCTTCGTCATATATTTTTCTACAACTCTACGTTTACTTACCCTAGGTTGATAATTTAATTGAGGGTTTTTACATGTGTTTTTATTGCATATACAACACCCATCATTTTTGGCATTGTTGCCAGGGAGTTGTATCAAGGTAAGAAGTAGTTAGGAAATAGATCATTCCTATACCTTAGCATTATATTGGTGGCAGGGGGACTTTAAGACGAGAGGTAAGAACCTACGCATATGTTATTGCAGGCTCCCCCAAACCCAATGGTAGTTTTTATTTTTGTTTTTGTTTACTTTCATGAATAGACCTAGAAACCAAATGGTAGTTTTTTCTTTTGTGTTTTCTTTCTTTCATGAATAGACCTAGAGAACCAAAAGGGAGATACATTAAATATAAATCATACCTTTCAACCAAGGTTCCTTCTAGCTATTTTGGGGAAAGGAACGTTCCAATTATAAAATCCACAGACTGATACCGAAAAATAGGAGCTAGCTCAACTCAAAGAGCTAAAATAGTCTATGAAGAGACGAACACAAGGAGCACTATAGAATAAGAAATTGAAGCATCAATCATATTGGGATAGGAGGCAAGACCACTCGAGCCTTCCACAGAACCAAATAATACAACCTTTGCTTTTACACCACCACCAGGAGATCCTAATTTTGAAGACATCATAGACCTTGAATAGGTGAATCTTTTGTTTGGTAGTTCAGCCAATGTAATTATCTCTCAAACTAACACAAAAAGTTTGGCACCAATAGTCTCAACCGGCTCAAGTAGAGTCCCAAATATCCAATCAGTAGGAAGACCTTTCCATCAAAGGGAAACCTTATTCTCTTCAAAGATAAAACCACCTGGGTACTCTCTTTTTGGATACCAATCTAATATGGATGACCAAGAGGACCATAACAATGTAAGACATGGGGAGGAAGAAGAAACTGGAAACCAAATCAAAACTACCTTTGGGTTTACAATTTTGGACACCACTCCTGATGTCAAAATGAACAATATTCCTCTCTCAGCACTGCCTACCTTTTATGGTAAAAACAGTGAATATCCAAACACCTTCCTATTTGAATTTGACATCTTGTGTAGGAGCTACAACTACGTACAAGATGCCCAAAAAATAAAACTCTTTCATGCCACCCTCAAAGACTCTACACTAAGATGGTTCATGGGGTTGGGAGAATCTAGTATTAATTCTTGGGAAGCCATGAAAGACATCTTTCTTAATAAATACCAAGACTACTGCAAGACCAAAGAGTCTCATAATGACATCTTTAAAATCCAACAGTTAGAAGACAAGACCCTCGAAGATTATGTGGAAAGATTTGGTTATATATCCCATAAGTCAAAATACCATGACCTCCCAGAGGATGCAATTAGGGATCTTTTCCTTAAGGTAATTTCAGAAGAATATCTAGAGATTCTTAACCTGATGGAATTAGGTGACATCTCCCATAAACCATTTTCTGAAATATGTGAAATGTGTAAAAATTACTCAAGGAGTAGAGCCAAAACAGGGAAGAATGTTTGGGACCCTTACAATAGAAATTTGAAACCAGTTAGTTCAGGTGGTATCATGAGAGAAGAGATAGGGAACCTCTTAGAAAACTTCAAAACAAATATCTTAAGAACAATACGTTCCCAGTTGGACACCCTAAAAATAAAAAAGAAACAGGAGGAGGAAAATGCAACAATGAGCGTATATTGTTGAAGATGCAAGAAGAAGAATTCCTCAAGGAAATTCCCATTAGATAACATTTCAGTTTGTGGCATCTGTATAGAAGACCATGTGACTGAAAAATGTCCATAATTTCCCATTTTATTAGCCATATATATGAGTGGTTATCCTGGGGAGTATTCTTATGCACCTAGGAGGCCATGGTAGCCTAGGAACCAACTGTTATAACCCTAATTTGCACCATACATGCTTACCTGGAATCAGGCCATCTCAGTTCCCTTCTTTGCCAAAGCACTACTGAACAACTCTTTAAAAAACATATTTTATAAAGGCCCATGCTCCCTACTCCATTACTTCATGTGTGTACATGCTAGCTGACCTAAAACAGCCCGCGTGGACCGACAAAAGCATGAAAAAAGGAAAGTTGTCGACAGAACACACAGCTTTGGGTGAGTTAACTAAAAATCTCAGCCATTCATGGCCGAGGGTTCGTCCAAATACCTAGCTTATTCTAACTTATAAAAGAAGGGTTAGGGGTCCCATTTGGAAGAGGAGAATAAGAGTAAAGAAACTCTACCCAATTGCACATTCCCATTGTCCCAACCCTTTAGCCATCCTTGTGCAAGAAGAGATACAAAGCAAAGAAGTTGGAGGATATTTGAAGAGGAGCCCAGGATCAGGATTCACAGAGTGGTGGTTGGTTTCAACATTGTAAGTTGAATCATTAAAGTTAATAATAAATAAATAATTTTCCCATCCCACTATATGAGTTCTTCATAGTTTAGTAGATATATGTTTGAATCTCTAACCCATTAGTCTGTAGGTAAAATGCATGTGTAGTTTGTTGTTTTTTTTGTATGCAGGTCAGCCTTGGGAGGAGAGATGCTAACAAGTGATCAATCATAAAGAAGGATCGACATCGAACATCCAGAACAAGGTATGTTGGTCTAACCATGTATTTGCTGAAAATAAATGGGGATTAGGTCTGGGGACGAAGGTAGAAAGTAGGTTTCTTTTGGTCATATCTGCATGCATAATATAACCCTATTTTCTATTTTGTAGGGGGATTTCCCACCACAACACCAACCCACATACCCAGATCTACAATCCCAAGTTCCACCTTATTATCAACAACAACAATAGTGGAACTCACCAGGTTGGAAAAATTGGTCTACTCAATACCAACATCCTTGGTTTCAAGGATGGAGAGAAGGACAAAACCAAGGAAACCCTCAAGCTCCACCTATCCCTATGTCCAACCATCCTTATCCTCAGTTCCCACCGAACACTCCACAGCTTCTGTCAAGTTTTGTTCCACCACCTTTACCTCCTATTCCACAACAACAACCACTACAATACCAAAATGCAATATCCCCAAGACCAACATTATTACCAGCACAGTCAGTGTCGAATCCCAATAATACGCCCCCTCAACCTCTTCAAAATGTTGAGATGTAGGCCTTCCCGACATATGTTATTACTCTTGTTCCATTACAGGAAATTCAACTAAGATCAGGAAAAGTTTTGGAGAGGCAGAGACCTTCAGTAGTCATCCAGGAAGAAGAAGAAGAAGAAACCACCAAACAACCCATGGATGACACTAGGTGGGAAGATGTTATTATCCCAAATAATCAAGAACACAAGCTTCCCAAAAATGAACCTTCACAAATTATGAAGGTCCCTCCTTATCCAAACCAATTGGTAATCGAAAAACCTACCACCCGACTACAATTTGACATTTTGAATGAATTGAAGAATATTTGTGTCAAGATTCCCCTGCTTCAATCCATTAAAGACATTCCAATATATATTAAGGTATTCAAATAATTATGTATCAAGAAGCCAGGTAGGAAGCAAAAGGATCCCCCTACAGTACACTTGATAGGAGGACTTTCTGAATACATATCATAGCAGCCAAAACTAGAAAAATATAGGAACCCAGGAAACCCCATAGTGACCATAACCATTAATGAGGTCTCCATTGGAAACACTCTCATATACCTAGGGGAAGCCATCAATGTTATTACCGCTACTACTTTAGAAAAATTATAGCTACAACCTCTTCTTCGGCCTACCCCAACCATTTTGGAATTAGCAGATAAGACTAGGGCTATACCTGAAGGAATTTTAGATGATATCATGGTTTCTTTAGCCTCGTGGGAGTACCCAGTAGATTTTCTTGTCATTCACTCAAAGGATCCTGCCAAAGGCCATCCCGTCATTTTGGGAAGACCTTGGCTAGCCACAACCAATGCATTTATTGGCTGTAGAGAAGGAGAAATTACCATCTCGAATGGTCTCTCTACCCATAAGCTCACCATTTACCCTCCAGCTCAACCTATTATGGATAATCTATGGTGGCTTGAATGTCCATATGAGAATGAGGAATGGGAATAACCTGTATTGCCAAGTTACCATGCATGGGCACTTCAAGAGCACACAACATAAAATGTGCTAAACCAGTTTATTTCTACCATCACATGTGTGGATTTTCCACAGTATTTTCCCCAATTTGATTACATGTTTGGGGAATAATTTCAATAACAATTAGACCCACCCATTTTGTCTTCAACATATTTTATTTTCCAGATAGATGAGTCTACCATGTCTTATACTATGCCCTATGATATTAGTCTAGGGAAAGTTTTACATATAAACTCTGGGCTATATGCAGACCAACAGAAATAGTTAGTAGATATCCTTAAAGAACAATCAGGAGAATTTTCTTGGGAATAAACTGACATGAAGGGTATACACCCCGAGACATGCATCCATCACATATACACCCAGGGGGAAGTAACAATTATTAGCCAACCCCAGAGAAGCGTGAACCCAGCACTCAAATACATAGTCAAGGAGGAGATCCAAAAGTTGTTAAATGTCGGATTTATCTATCCCATCTCCGATAGTAAGTGGGTATCCTTGCTTGTAGTGGTTCCAAAGAAAGTGACCAGGAAATGGAGAATTTGTGTTTATTTTCGGGAACTCGACAAAGGCACTCTGAAAGACTACTTTCATCTCCCTTTCATTGATCAAGTTCTAGATACCTTGTCTGGAAAGAAGTATTTTTCCTTTCTAGATGGGTACAACGGGTACAATCATATTCTTATAGCACCCGAGGACCAGGATAAGACTACCTTTACTTGTCCTTGGAGAACCTATGCCTATAGGGTCTTACCATTTGGATTGTGTAATGCTCCTGCCACATTTCAATGAGCAGTATTAGGGATATTTTTCGAGCTTATTCATGATTGTGTGGAGGTCTACATGGATGAATGCACACTCTATGGTAACACTGACCAGGAAGCCTTAGAAAACTTAGAAAAGTTCCTCATCAAATGCCAGGAAATGAACCTATCTCTAAGTCATGAAAAATGCAAAATGTTGTTAACTGAAGGAGTGGCTCTAGGACATCATGTTTTATCTAAAGGGATAAAATTTGATCCTACGAAGACTGAGGTCATTGTCACACTTCCACCCCCCAAGACTCAGAAAGAGGTGAGAAGATTTCTTGGACATGTCGAATATTACCAGTGGTTTATTGAAAATTTTACAAAGATTGTTGCACCTATGTTTGGATTACTAATAAAATATGTTGATTTTGTTTGGACTAAGCAGTGTCAAACTCCCTTTCAAACCCTAAAAGCTAAGATGTCTATGGCATCAGTTCTTAGAGGGCCCAATTGGAATCTTTGATTTCATATATCCACTGATGCCTCCGACACTGCAATAGAAGGGGTATTAGGGCAGAAAGAGGACCAACAGTCCTATGCCATTTATTTTGTGAGAGAGAACTTGTCCCTGCCAAGTTAAACTACACAGTCACTGAGAAATAATTCTTGGCAGTTGTTCATGATATTAACAAGTTTCGTCATTACATTACAGGCTATGAATTATTCGTACATACAAATCATTCTGCCATTAGATTTCTCATGAAAAAACACTTAACTAATGGCCGAGTGACTAGGTGGCTTTTGTTATTGCACGAATTTAATATCATTGTGCTTGATTGACCTGGTAAGGATAATGTAGTAGCTAATTTTCTATCCCAAATAAAAAAATGAGGATGATGATATCCCTGTAGATGATAGATTCCTAGACAAGCACCTTTTTTCCCTTTCTGTCAATACCCCATGGTTTGCAGATATGGAAAACTATCTAGCCACTAGGAAGTTACCATCTCATTTGTCACCTCATGAAAAGAAGAAAATTATTACACAGAGTGCTAATTACTCTTGGTTTGGTCATGATATTTTTCACACAGGTTCTGATTTGATTATTCATAGATGTGTTCGAGAGGATGAGATACCTGAAATACTACGAAGTTGTCATGATGGACCATGTGGTGGCCATTTTTCAGACAAACATACAACATATAAGGTGTTACATTCGGGTTACTATTGGCCTAGCATTCAAATATTGATCTGAAAATAGAAGGCTGACTTGTTATGCTATGCAAGC
>CBVK0101293974.1:0-10641 GCA_900067695.1 Picea abies | reverse complement strand
TTTCACATTGTCTTTGCTTAGAAAGTTTCCTGAAAGCGGTCAATCTTTTCCAACATTTTGAAACATGATGGTTATATAAACCACAATACGTACATGGATTCTTTCTTCCATTTTTACATACAAATTTATCATGCTTAACATAATCAAAAGCAACTGAATGATAAGCAGAATTATACCTTGAACATTCACCTTTATCGCCTCTTTGAGGAGGTGAATCTGAAGAGTTACAAGCTCTCCTTTGAAGACCAACAATAGTGTTCTTGTCCTCATCACTGTCACAACTCTTTCATTTCACACATTCGCATTCATCTTGAACACAAGCCTTGTATGCTGGAGGGATTGAACTTTCACCTTTAAAGCCTTCTTGAGGAGGTGAACCTAGAACAAAATTTGTTCTTGAAACTTTTCCCCTTGTCTCCTTGACTTTGGGATTTGCTCCATCCCTTTGTTCATATCCAAGACCAAAAAACTTAGGTCTCTCTTCAACAACAATAGGCTCAACAATGCCTTGTGCATTCTTGCCCAAAACTTTACCTTCATAGCCCACTTTTAACAACAACTTGGACCCTATTCCTCTTGTGTGAATTTCAAAACCACCAAAACATTCATCTTGAGAGCAATTAGAAGATAAAATAACATTGCATACTTTATGTTCATGCATGTACTTGGTAAGGGTTTCCTTTGCCTCATGGAATTGAATCTCCATCTCATGCAACCTTTGCAAAAGCTGGTCTTTCTCCTGCTTCATGGCCATCAACTGCTCTTCAAGAGCAATGCGCACATTCCTGTCTTCACACATCTCTTTCATCAAATCTCTCATGATTATAATTTCTTCTTTAGATAATGAAAATGTATGAGAACTATCAATACTTGAAGCTTCCTCCATCTTTGCAAGATTTCAACTTCAACACAAAACTTGCACAAAAACCAATAGCTAAATCTTCAAGCTATCAATGGCAAACACATGAGCAAAACAAACTTGTGCTCTGATACCACCTGATCTGAAAATAGAAGGCTAACTTGTTATGCTATGCAAGCACCCTCTACTTCATAAAAATAAACTTTACATAGATGGTTAAATATGTACTTTAAACAAATACACAGCAACACAACTTGCAGCAAATAAACCATCAAACTCACAACAAGAACAAGCTGATAAAGGAGTTCACCCCCCTCTGAGCTACATCTCCTTGAGCCTCCATCAATGGACTTGGCTCTCTAGGATTAATTTGTCAAAAGTTATTTTACAAGCTACTGCTCAACTCTAATGGAAAAAAAGACCATACCATTGAGATCAGAACACATAAAAACCCCAAAAATGACTAATAGAACTCTGAAAACGGATCATGGCTCTTCTGGGCATGACCTCTTCTACATGTGGCCATAAGCTTCCCTAAGCTTCCCTGTGGAAAAAACACCTATAAAAGTCCTCAAAAGCATCTGAAACCTATCCTAATGTGTTCAGAGCATAACAATTAGCCAAAAATGATTATTCAATCACAGAAAACAAACATAGGCTCACCAAAACATGTCCTCCAACAATGAGGGCTTCAAGCTCCCTGGAGCTTCTTGAAAATTCAATGGTAAAAAACCTATAGAAGAAGTCTTAAAATGGCCTTGATAACAATGCTAATGGATCCAGGACATCCAAAAACCCCTAGCTGGGCTTTTACGGCACCTCAATCGGTGAAAAGATGAAGAAGTTAGGCCTCCTCCATTTTCCTCCTTCAACCTTGTTGAAATTGGTTCGCCAAAATGCACCCTTGTGTGCTTGAACCAAGAAAACACTCCCAAAATGCATTAAAACCTAGCACCCATGCACAACCGAATAACTGTGCAAACTGTAGGATGGTTAGGGCACCTCCAGTCCCTAACCTCCTAGCCCCTGGGCACATGGTGGGTCATATGACCTCGCGCAAATGTAAAAAGGGCCAACTGCCAAAACCATTTTAAAACCACCCCCATGCTCCTGGTTGTGGTCACATGGTGGTTAGGCACATAGCCATGGGCTTCATTTAAAAACCTTGCGTGCTAATATTTAAGGTCATATGCGAACACAATAAAACCGTGGTTACACATTTAAAACCCGCACCAAACTCCGTTTGAAATGTGCACACACACCATAATATACATAGCCATGGGTCATATATATAAAGTAGCGCACGACCAAGGGCTGGGGCTAAGCCCCGGCCTGGTCGCGGCAAAACCACACTTACATGCAATTCAAATACATTTAAACCCAAAGTTAAAACAAGGACCAATATAGTGGCGCGTTGGCAATGCAGACTGTGCAAAGTCTTTACACAGTGGGGAGGTCACCGGTTCAAATCCGGTCGGCTCCATAAAATTTTAAACAACAAACCAATAAACCATTAGCCAATAAAGGGGGTGCCACATGGCACCTTACCATTCGCCAAAATCATGCCGCGTGTCGTAATATAACTCGCCCAACTGTCAGCCAATCACAAATTGCCACATCAACAGGTGCCATGTCACCGTACGATCACCACATCAGCATGTATGGACTCTGCCACGTCAGGTTGTATGGACTGTACGGACTGCCCAGTCAGCGTCCCTTTTTTTACCTGTTTGGCAATTCGAACAGATCACTATATCTCTCGCTCCCGATGTCTGTTTGAGACGAAATGAGTTGCGTTGTATTCTTGATGACGAGGGCTATGCTCACATTCGTTTTGAGGCAATTCTAAGAACGTTGATTTTGGGGCTAAAATTTGACCCCTGGTCCAGATTTTGATCAAATATGTTGCCAAGTATGTGAGAAGTTATGATAGTTTCCAAAGGATAGGAATACCTATGCTAGCTGAAAAAATGCCTTTGCATGCCCAAGTTATGATAGAACCCTTCGAAAAATGGGCCCTCAACTTTGTAGGACCAATTTCACCCATGTCCCGTAGGAAGAACTATATTTTGGTTTGTACGGACTAAGTCACCAAATGGGTAGAAGCAAAAGCCCTATTTAGGGCTACAGAGAATTTTGTTGTCAAATTTATCTATGAAGACATATTTACCCTCTTCGGTGTCCCTCATGAAATTTTTACCAACCAAGGCACTCAATTCACTTCCAAGATGATGAAAGAGATAATAGAGAAATATGGGATTAAACATCGTAAATCTTCTCCATACCACCTAGAGAAATACCACTGGGCATACCCCTTATGAGCTAGTGTACGGGAAACAAGTACTTATACCAATATAATTCCAAGTAAGGACCTTCTGTATTGCTGTAGAATTAGGATTGAACCTGGATGAGGCTGACAAGAAACCAGCCCTACAATTGAATGAGTTGGATGAAATCGGGCAAGATGCCATCCAACGGAAAAAATTAGTCCAAAACTAGAGGAGCAAGTGGCATGAAAAGTTTGTTAAGAAGAAACACTTCCAACCTGGTGATTGGGCTCTGTTGTTTTATTCCCGATTCAAAACCTTCAAAGGAAAACTCACCACCCGGTGGTTGGGCCCTTACAAGGTAGACATTGTATATGAAAATGGATCTGTAAAAATTAAAACAATTAACGATGGATAGGTCTCCTTTGTAGTAAATGGACACAGACTAAAATTTTATCATAAGCCCATTTCCAAAGAGGATTTTCTACAAGTCATGTTAACTAACAAAGAATTGGCCTTAGTAGATGGGGAAGTCCCCCCTTGTTCTTGAAAATTTTTCTGAATTTCCTACTATATGTATGTAAATAGTTTTTGAATTGTGTTAATAAGGCAAATCTAGAGATTTTTGTAAGTATTTATTTCACCAGGAGTATACAATTTCAAGGATATTTCTTCAAAACATCATTACACTTGAATTTTGTGTTTGCCAAAGCATCAAATGAATATTGACTTACTGTAATTAGCCATATTTTTGCAAAAATCTCATTTTTTAAAGGCATTCTAAAGTAGTTGCTCTTGAAACTCTTCACCACTATATAAGGAAGTGATACCATAACTATCAAGCCTAGAGGTCTCTCGTATAGTTTTTCCAAAAAACCTGAGTAAGTGAGTCAAGTGTCTTTATCAAAGAGTAACAAGGAGGTCTAATTAGTGGTTAGTCATGGAAACATCACAATAATTACAAAATAAGAAAGTGAGTTCAGCCTAGAGATACCTTTCTATTATTCCTCAATGGTACCATCCACTACCCACTAAATATCTTGATTATATCATATCTTTAGATAGGCCACATCTGCTTAAGTACCCCTTACATCGGGACAATCACTAAGTAATATAACGGAAAGTCATCCTCTAACATAAATACCATCCCAATTGAAAAAAGAAAGAAAAGTTGTTTCCACAGTTGTCCCCCCATATTCTTGCATAAACCAATATTATACTAAAATATTAAAAGATGGAGGGCCAGTCTCTGAGGGTGTAAGAGGCTAACCCGTCGAGATACTGAACAGATATGTTGGCAACGGGTACCGGCCTATGGTATGACTAGGTAAACCCGCTGGAATACTGAACAAGATTGTTGGCAGCGGGGCATTCTACCTAGCGAGGATGGTAATCTGACAAAAAATAAATAATAAATTTAAACTTGTCCTGATGTACAGCATTACTTGCAGACAAAGATGACATGAAGTATGTGTGGTTAAGCTAAGGTTAATGAACTCCATAACCTTTCCATTGGGAAATAACTCTAATACTATCTTGAAACTCTCCTGCCTATCTCTTCTTATCTATATATAGGATCCCTTATCCTATAGGTGGGGCCATCTTCTAACCGTCTCGTCAAACCAATCTGTGAAATTTATCTTTACACTTGAAACACTATAAATCTTCGGTTATTGGGGGATACTAGCTAGTTTCCTATACTTTTGATTGTGAGGTGTCACATACTTAGGTGTGGGGGAGGGGTTCATGAGATGACAAATGATCATTGCCTAGAGAAATAAATCTTTGCAAGAATTTTTTTTTATTTCCATGATACAGGTTATTACATTGATAGTCATTTTTATTTTTAAAGTGCTAAACTCATGTGTGCTATAAATTACTGAACATATACTTAACAGACCACTCTTTATCAGTTTATCTCTCATTACAAGTTGTACATTGTAGGTTTGAAAATACATGTTTTATGCTTGACATAACATGTTCATTGTAGGTTTGACATTATATGTCATATGCAAGAGGATTGATTGAGCATGATGGCAAAATCAACAACAAGGGAACATTCTACCTTTTCTCATTCACCACTATGATTGTCAAAAACACTTCAAATTTGCAAGATATCCATTATAAGAAGTGAAAATGTACTTAACACAGAGGTACCATATGAAGTATCATATGAGGTGCCATATGAAATGTCGTATGAGGTGTCGAATGAAGTACCATATGAATTACACACCAGTAACTGTCCTAGATTCCAGGTAACTAGAAATCAATTACATTCAATTGAATTGGTTGCAGGCAATTGATTGAACATGATTTATAGGTTCATGATCAAATTTCCAAGTCAAAAGACTTGGACATTGATATAACTGTGCCTCATTACATTGCCCCCAAAAATGAGCATTCGAATTCAAAAATTCCCACACATGACAGCTCGTGCGTACATGTGTGCAACTTACTCCACCATAGACGCATTCAAATTCGGGTTGGGTAACCATTATCTCAATTCTCCCTTGCCATTTGCTCTGCCCTGCGTTGAGAAATCATTCCCAGCCTCTGCCATTTCTTCCCCTGTTTGAATTACACTCGGGATGTGCCCAATTTGTGCCATCTCTAAGCCCATTCACGCCCTTGCTTGGTGAATTTTCTCTCTGCCAAAATGCCCAAGACATATGAACCCTCTTCCTAGGTAGATCTCTTTTCTATTCCTAAATTTGCACAATGCAGAGAGGTGTTTTTGTGCACAGGTTGGGGGCCATTTTTGTCTAACTTGCAAGGCCATGATGACAGCCTCTCCATGCAATTTTCCCTCGGTTTTGATGGGAAGACTACACGTTTGGGATCTCTTTCCTTTGAAGTCTCAAAAGATTCCATTGTTGCAGCTATGAAGCTCCCAAGAATGGGAGATAGATGGTTAAAAAACCACCAACTGTCATGTTCAAGTTATAACAGGGTTTTTAAGCCTAAATTCGAGAACATTTCAGGAGAAAAAGGATATTCTAGGGAGTGGATAAAGGCGGAATTGATCAACCCTCTCATCGTCATCACGAGGTTGATTACATGCGAAGGTAGATACTCCACTTTCAAAGCTTGTCATTTCAGATTGCTGGCTCATTTTTTGTTCAACAAACCTTTGAACTTCCCCTTCTATTTTCTAAAAATCTTGGAGAAGATGTCCTCTCAAGTGAGGAAGAATGTGACTAACCCCACAATATTCTCTTTCACCATGGCTTGGTCAAACTCCTTGTTCTATCCAAACTATTGAAATAGGGGAAAACTTGGGATGCATTTATCTATCAATTCACAAACCCTCACTTGACAATTAAGACCAGAAAAAATCCACTTAGCCTAAGAACTATCTCTCCATCCAAGCCTCTCTCTCCAAGAACTCAAAAACCCCTTGTACAAACCCTCTCTTTTTTGAAACAATACAAAAATCTTGTTGATATCCCTACTTCTTCATCGGGTAAAAAGACCAAGAGAAAAGACCAAAAGAAATCTATTGTTAACCCCCCAATGCCTTCAATATCTCTTGATCCTACACCTAAAAAGCTCCAAGAAGTAATCCAACAATCCTTTCCCATCGTTCCCACAAATAGGAGAGGAGCCAATCGATTTGGTAAAGGACCCTTTCAAAAGAGTACCCAGAGCACAAGAACAAAACCTTATGAAAAACCCATGCCTGCTTCGGATCCTATCCAAGTGTCCTTCGGTCTTGAGATCCCTCACAAGAGACTTAGGGAAGTTTTTGTGGACAGATTAGAGCTACTAAGAAAGACAAAATCAGAACCTACATCTCCTTATCAATCCCCCATCACTCCTACTTCACCCATGCCTACTCTATATCCTAAGACTGATAGATTGTCCACATCCCTCAAAGGATATAAGCCTTCCTCCGAGATCACCGATTCTACCCCAGCCATTGAGAAGCTACAAAAAGAAAACCATCAGCTTCTCCAACAATTGGAAGAAAGGAAGAAAATAGACACACACCTTCATCATGATAATGCATTTCTTCAAGCAAAGTTTAACTCCCTTCAACGGTTGATTGATGAGATGACCAAATCCAACCGCAGCCTCAGAGCACAACTGAAGCAACACAAGAGACACAAGGCAAAGTCTTCACAGCAAGAAGGAGAAGATTCCAAAGTTGATCCTCCTCAACAAGCCTAGTCACGAGGGGTAATTTATTTTTGTTTGCAGTGGGACCTGCAAAATCGTAAGTGTGAGGGTAATGTTGAGCCTGAGATATGATCAATTTTATGACAGTTATTAGACACTTTTGCCGAATGTACATATGTGTTTTTCATGTTTTGGAGAAGCTTTTTGAAGAATTTTGTGCCAAAATGGTATGATCTACACCAGGTATGTATGATTCATGTTTAATGTTGATATTGAGTATAATTCATCATGTTTTTATGTTTCCAAGGATCTAATTCATGTTTTTTGGTGTTACAGGGAAAAAATGCATCATGTTTCTGCTTCTGGTGCTCCTTCTAGTATTCGATCTGGTACCCGGTCCGGCACTTCATCCAGCACTGCGTCTTGCACAAAAATGGTGGGCGATTTGGCATTTATGCTATTGGTGGCCAATGGTGGGTGAATCAATAAAATGGGTTTTTCTTGTGCTTTCTTCCTCCAACTACTAAACCCTTGAAAACTCAGTTTAAGTTGTTAAGAAGGGAGATTATTGGCTCGCTCTATTTCGGCAGTTAGGGCACCATTAATGTAATTTTTTGATTTTAGAATTGGTTCGACCCCCTTGTGGTCGACCACTTGGTCTATAAATATTATAAATACCACTGTGGTGGTTAGATAGAAGTTAAGCAGTAGAAGAACCAGTGTATTGGAGACAAACACGATTTTACTCTGTTTTGCCATTTTTCATTGCCAGATTATATAGAAACTGTGTTTTTGAGTTTTAATGGTGAAATCGATTTGTTGAGTTCATGGTGTGCTTTTAGGAAGTGACCACGACTTTTTGGGGGGCCCACCAGTAGTCTGGTAACTATTCTTTAAGTTGTTCTTGTATTTTATAGCTTAGATGCCTCTTTTTTTAATTTCCTATACATGCACTATTATTTTTCCTTTATTAATTAATGTTGTTGTTGTAGTTTAATCATTTTAACTCTCTTTTGCAGGTTAGTATGAAGGCTTGTGTTAATATGCATTGATTCTGTAGTTAGGAACAAATTTGCAAATTTATAGACTAACCCCGTGTGCAATTAGATATTAGATTGTGTTTTATTTATGCTTTTAGAATTAAATTTAAAACAGAGTTTGAAATAGAATAGAACGGAGTTTTATTGCATGTCTTCTTTAACAAGGATTTGATGGATGGATATGATTAGTTTCAATTCTTTAATTATAGATTGCTTATTCCATTTTTATGTAGATCTTGCTTAACTAGTTGTTAGTTAATGTATTCATTAGTTTACTTTTTATATGTCACGTTTTAATTTCTGTTTTTAAGCATTTCCCTTCTTGCACTTTGAATTGTTAAAATAGATATAGCATAGTTTCATTTTATGTACTTTCTTTCCTAGAATTAGATTGTGATTCCAATTCTTAGTTAATGATTGAATTTAATTATGAAGTTTGCTTACATAGTATAAAAGTACAATTATAATCTCGGTATATTGTTGATTGTTAATAATTCATGAATATGTTGGGTAATTAACATTGTTTCTATAATGGATAAATTCTCATTGGATTGTTTAATCCATACCTTTCACTTTGCTATTGAGATCAGTGTAGATTGTATACCGCTTGAATTATCCTTTGTTGTCAAGTACCATCGAGATATTATATGACACCAGAGACATTCACACAACCACCAACACTATATTTGAGTTTTCATAGGTTAAAATATAGTTTCTTGCTTTCGTAGATCAGAAAATATAGTTTCTTGATTTCGTAGATCAGAAGATAGTTTTATTGTTGTTGTAGGATAGATAGTCTTTTGATTTGATAGGTTAGAGAGCAGTTTTCTTATCATAGATTAAAGGTTAGTTGTTAGTCCTTCTTGATTTCAATTAAATACATTTCCTTTTATGAATTAGAAATAGTTTTGAAGTTTGAATTAAGAATATAGTTCACTTGCCTCTTAGGTTAGATAGTTGTTCAATGAGAAGTATTAATTATTTTACTTGCAGTATAAGTTATCTTAGGGTAGTTAGTTGTTCACTTGCTTTATCGGGTTACTTGCTTACTTGTCTATTCTTGCTTTGATTGTATAGTTGTTTGTTTATTTACTTTATTTCATAGGGTAGTTGCTCATTGAATTTAGGTAGGCAAGTTAAAGTAGTTTGATTTTGTTATTTGCTTATTGTTATGCTTAAAATAGTTGTTTTTGCTTATTGCTTATTGTTGAACTAGTTTGCTTCAAGTAGGGTTTTTACTTGCTTTCTTAGAACTATCCATCGATCCTTGGTCCAAAAGTACTTAGGTTACATAGTTTCAAGTTGCTTAGTAGGGTTTTCTCATTAGATAGCTTTTCTTGAATAGATTAGAATTTAGATAGCCAATTCCTTAGTTAGACTATACTAGTACCAGCCCTTCTACCTTCGGCATATATTTTGCTACAAATCTAAGTTTACTTACCCCGGGTTGACAATTTAATTGAGGGTTTTTAAGTGTGTTTTTAGTGCATATACAACACCCATCAAATGAAAAAGGGAATAAATAAATTAAAGCTTCATTTTGAAAATGACCCTTGAAGATGTTAGATGTTTCCAGTCATAAAAATAATATGGGTGCTAACATGCATGACTTTGCATATTGTTGACAAACCTATAACCTTAGCTATGAAAATCATGGTGCTAATAGTTGGCTCCAATGGGGATGTTATCCTTCTTGAGAGGTAGCAAAGAACAATAGACTAGGTGTCAATCCATTGGGATTTTCCCAAACTCAACTTTCCAACTGTAACTTGTAACCTGCATCCGCTGAAAACCCAAAACTATATATGTTCAACACTGAAATCTGAAACTAAGATGAAAATGAAAACTGTAGATTGCTAAAAGAAATGCTCATAGTACTGAGCTTATTCGCACTCCTACTTACCCCAACTGCTGAAAAAGATATCAATCAACTGAAATCAAAATGTCAATGAAACCATGCAAGCACTATATCCACTTTTTTCTTTCTTTGCACATGCTTGCTCCAAAGCTTGTTTACTGATAAGTCATTCAAAATTTTATCTATAAATTCAAATCTCAAAAAATCAAAAATATTGAGACTGTTTGTCGCCTCCAACAAAACTTCAAATGTATCCTCCAGAACACACATAAAAAAACAATCATGTTTCACCCCTTCCACTGCATCCTTGTTTTCATGTGATTCAACCTGTTGATCACCAGAAAGAGGATGAAAAATCTATTGAGACTACTGGAAGTAACAATCTTTTGACTCAGAAGATAGTGTTGGCTGAAATGAAACCCATGGTGGCAAGCCATCCATATCTAACACTGACATTGATTGACCAACATATTTATTTGTGAGATCGGAAGAGCGGTT
>CBVK0101293971.1:0-12141 GCA_900067695.1 Picea abies | reverse complement strand
CCAATGTGATGCCATGGTCTGTATGCCAGAAGATTAATGCTGAAGTTGAACCATCCACCTTAAAAATCATACAACTTGATCGAACCAATGTTAAAGTTATAGGCGAGATAAAGAATGTGCTTATAATATTATCGTCTAACCCCAAGGTTCATCAAGTCATTGATATAATTGTTGTGGATATTCCAGAAGTGTATGGTCTATTTTTAAGCAGGGACTGGTCGGAGCAACTACATCATTATTTCGCGACAGATTGGTCTCACCTATGGCTTCTAGAGAATGACAAGCCTAACAAGATCAAGGTAAATCATGAACGCTACCTTAAGTTCACGGTCACAGATTTAAACGATCCCAACAGACCATTTACCCCTTCTGCTGATTCACCCAAAGTACAAGGAATTGACACCTTCTTCGACAATTTCATGGTCGAGGCTTCAGCTATCACCAATCCAGAACAACAGTCCGAGATTGTATCATATATGCAGCCGACAACTTCCACGCAACGGTCTCATGTACCCGATGGGAATCAAATTTGGTCTCTGTATTTTGACGGGTCAAAGTCCAAAGAAGGAGCTAGTGCAGGCTGCATTATTATCAATCTGGCAGGTAACAAAACATTAATTTCATGTAGGTTAGAATTTGAATGTACTAATAACACTGCAGAATATGAGGCTTTACTACAAGGTCTCAGAAAAGATTTAGATATGAACATTCAAAATTTGACCATCTTTGGCGACTCTGAAATAGTGGTTAGACAGGTAAGAAATTCTATCCACTGTCTATCTCCGCATCTTAAAAGCTACCAATCTGAGGTATGGAATTTAATGAATAAATTTTCTGCTTTCAATATAAATTATATTCCTAGATTGAATAACTCTGAAGAAGATTTATTAGCTAATGTAGCTTCTAAACTTCTTCTTGCAGAAGGCTTGTCCCCAGACGCATTCTCCGTCGAGCTGTTGTTCCGGCCATATGTTCCCGACAACATCACAAACTGGAGAGTCTTTGACGACGATCAACAGATTATTAACTTTCTGCATATGGAAGAAACTTTTCTAAGCACAGTGATAGACGAACGCACGCACGACGACAATTTACGTGATTTCACGATAATGCCAGATCCAAGAACTCTTGAATCTTCATCGGGCATGGTAAACTCGATCCCTAAATCTGTAGTTAGATTAGAGAAGTTTTATGATCTTCAAGAAAAATTTAAAAAGACGGTCAACTGTAAAACCAATAGTTCCTCGTTCTCTTATGAAAAAGTGAACGTAGGAACTAAGGACAATCCGCAGTGCATTAATCTAGGGGTAGGATGCTCTAAACAAGAAAAAAATGAATTTATTAAATTGTTCAAAGAATTTAAAGATGTCTTTGCATGGACGTATGATGACCTTAAAACTTTCGACCCTAACATCATACAACATGTCATTCCTATGAAGACCCAAACCTTACCCTTTCAACAAAAATTGAGGAAAATGCACCCTAAGCTCGAACCGACCGTTCAAAAAGAATTGAATAAAATCCTAAATGCTAAGATAATTTTTCCTGTTAGGCACACTCAATGGGTTTCTAACCTTGTCCCAGTCCAGAAGAAAAGTGGGGAAATCCGACTTTGCGTCGATTTTCGAAACCTTAATAGAGCATCTGATAAAGATAACTATCCTGTCCCACCCATGGAATAGATCCTTCAACATGTATCTGGTTCTGAGAGGCTATCCTTACTAGATGGTTTCTCGAGGTACAACCAAGTCTTGATGTCTCCACCAGACCAACTTAAAACTACCTTCCGTACCCCGTGGGGCACTTATGCTTATCGAAAAATGCCCTTTGGATTGATTAATGTTGGTGCCACTTTTCAGAGAGAAATGGACATTGCTTTCTGAGGCCTAATAAATCAGTCCGTCATAGTTTACTTAGATGATGTTACCGTTTTTTCTAAAAACAAAATCGATTTTCTAGCTCACTTACGAGCCATTCTACAACGATGTCGTAAATACGCCATCTCCTTAAATCCTAAAAAATCCATCTTTGCAGTAGAACAGGGTAAACTCTTGGGATTTATTGTGTCAAGCAAAGGGATGATTATCGACCCCGAAAGGACTCAAGTCATCACAAAACTTCCCCCTCCTACATCCAAAAAATCTATGCAGTCTTTCTTAGGCCAGATTAATTTTGTGAGAAGATTTGTCCCCAGCTTCTCCGAAATGGTCAGACCCTTACAGAACCTAATTAAGAAAGACACCCAATATCACTGGGGACCCCTAGAAAATCAAGCTTTTAATGCAATAAAGAAGGCCATAATAGACGCCCCGTCACTCATGAGCCCCGATTTTTCTCAAGACTTTACACTCTACACTTTTGCTTCTAACCATTCCTATGCCACCGTCCTAACCCAAAAGAATGTTGAAAACAATGAAGTACCCATTGCATTTATGAGCTCTTCTTTCAAAGGCACTGAACTTAATTACCCAGTGGTAGATCCACAAGCCTACACTATTTTCAAAGTAGTCAAGCACTTTCGGTCCTATCTTTTGAAGTCAAGGACGAAAGTCATTGTCCCCTACCTAGCCGTCATGAACCTGTTAGTGTAGAAGGAACTAGGTGAGAAGAGGGCTAACTGGGTCGCCTCATTACATGAGTACGACTTAGAAATCACCCCATATCAGATAGTGAGAGGCCAAGGGTTATGCAAGTTAGTTTCTGATTCAACAATAGGACATCAATGAGAAAGTGATACGTCAAACCTAGGACAACACGATCAAAATCTAATCTGTTGCACACAAAACCCTGTCAGTCCTTGGTATGATGATATAAGATTCTGTATTGAACATGGGTTAGCCCCCCATCACTTGGATCCCACTAAAATAAGAGTGTTTATATTAAATTCTGCTTCCTTTCATTTGGTTAATGGTATCTTGTTTCGTCAAATTTTTGACGGCGTATTGATGCACTGTCTTGAAAAAGATGAAGCAGAAAAAGTCTTGCTAGAATTGCATGCCGGAGACGCTGGTGGTCATTTTGGTGTTGACACCACTGGCCATAAGGTTTTAAGAGCCGATTATTACTGGCCCATGCTTTTTAGAGACGCCCATGCCTTGTGTCGTAAATGTATCATTTGTCAGAAAGCATCAGGGCGGTTACAAAAACCAACCTTTCCTTTGCAGCCCGTTTCAGTAGACTCTCCTTTATAGCAGTGGGGCCTTGATATCATAGGTCCAATCAACCCCCCGTCCCCACAACAACACAAGTTTATTGTGACAGCCACAGATTATTTTACCCAATGGTCTGAAGCTGCCGTGTTAAGAACTATCAACACCAGTCAGGTAATTGCCTTTCTAAATTCGAATATTATCACTCGTTTTGGTATCCTTGACTGCTTAGTATTCGATAATGCTTCTTACTTTTCCTCTCTTGAGATGAGTGAGTTCTCTTTGGAAAAAAGAATTAAATTGAAGTATTCTGCTAGCTATTACCCTGAGGGCAACGGATTGGCAGAATCAACAAACAAGAACTTGATTAAAATCATCAAGAGAACGGTGGTTGAAAATCACAAGAATTAGCACAATGCACTGTTAAACGTGTTGTGGGATGATAGGAAAACACCAAAAGCTGTTGTGGGTAACTTCCCCTTTTTTTTTGTTTATGGTAGAGAAACAATTCTACCACCTCACATTCTTCTTCCTTCGCTACAGTTGTCACAAAAAATCCAAGAAGAAGATTGCCCCTCTTTGGAAAACCGAATTAATGCTTTGATAAAGCTATAAGAGGTAAGAGCCCAAGCTAAATGTAATTTATATCAGCATCAACTATTGGTTAAAAGTTGGTTCAATTCTAACTCTGCTTCTGATAGGAATTTCGAAGTAGGTGATCTCGTCTTGAAATGGGACAAACCGCATGAGGGAAAGGGAGAGCACACAGAATTTCAAAACTTGTGGCTTGGACCGTTTTTAATTGCTGAAAAGTTGGGTCCCAGTTCTTTTCAATTGCAAAATCTAGAAGGGCAACCTGACACCTATCCGATGAATGGCCAAGCCTTGAAAAGATACTTTGCTTGATGACAACCCTTGTATATTATGTACATATTTTTCTTTTGTTTTCTTTTTCGTTTGCTTTTTGTTTTTGATCTTCCCTTTGAGTTTCTCAGATTGTGTTTTTTTGGAAATAGACATACCTGTGTACTGAGCTATTCAGACAAAGAAAACAGAAAATTCCTTCGCTGAAATAACTGCTGAGAAAATTGTATAAACATCAATGGTATATTTCTGAAATTTATATCTGTGTTGGAAAAAAGTCTGTTGTTTGAAAGAAGTTGACTGGTTTCGATCTCTGAGTAAAGCTTGTCATGATAATCTATTATATTTTTACGTTGTCCCTATTCCTTAAGGGAATGACTCAAAAGATGTCTCCCTACCTTAGGAAGTTGTTTTTGTAAATGAAACATCTCTGGATCTTAATAAAGGACAATGCTAAAAAATTCTGACGAGGTCTGAAAAAATGTGTTAAAATATCATGATTTTCAACATCACCCTGCTCAACTATATATCTTTGAAGAAAAACAAAACAAAATAAATTATTAATAAGAGATGTGGGAAGTGCTTGTAAACCCGTCGGGATGCTGAACAGGTCTACTAGCAGTGGGTAAATGCATGCATGACGCCAAGACAATTTCGCCGGGGTACTGAACAGGCCCGCTGGCAACGAAGCAAGGTCAGGTATATGAAAATTTGCAAAAAAGGAACCTCTTAACCATAAAACATCCTTTATTCTGATCTAGAACTTCTTGACAGGATACAGATGTCAGAGTGGGTTAAATGGAAACCCTATCGAGGCTATGGACGCCTGCTAGAAGCAATGGCTCTGTCAATAATATTGGAGATTTTATCTTTAATATCGTGACTCGCTGGTCTTAAGACTGTTATTTATTTTCATTTTTTAAAACACTACTGGAATAGTTGGTTAATGATGATGTTTATACGATTTTCTGGTTGTTATTTTTTGAGTTAGAATTATCTTTGCTGTCCTAATATTAATTTGTTCTTTTGGCAAAGATAACTGCTTCTACCAGTGTGTCACCATTATTGGAAGCCAATTAACATTTTTCCGCTGTCCTTATAAGCTGCCTACACCAATGTTTTGCAAACTGTAATTTTTCGTCGCAATTCTCAAATAAATGACACTTTTATTTTTGCGCTATTACACACTTACCTTCGTTCTTGTTTTCACGACTGTAAGCGTGAAAAATTGGTCTTTCGAAGTCACATTAAAATCTTCACTGAATTGTCGTTATCATTCTTGTCGATATGCCCATTGCATTTACATTTTACTTATCATTATGCAGTTGGAAAAACCCCTTTGATCTGTACTCATTTGACATTCTTTGATTGATTATGTAATTTTTTTTCATGAGTGATTGAGTTGTGATGCATTGGCAATTGGATTTACATGTTATTTGATCAATTCACTTGGCATATTGATTAAATGAAAAAGCATTGGTATTATGGTTTGAACCCTTGGTGTGAATCGTTTCATACAACACTTGGTATTGGTTTTGATTTGTGTGTTTGGTTTTGAAACTATGGCATAACTTTTGATTGCACGAATGGTTTATCCACTTACAAAAGGTTTCGATTGATTGATTGAAGTGGCATAGTTGTAACACATATGCGTTGTGATTTGAATAGTTGAAAGCGCCGACGGTTGTAGCATGGTAATGACTATTCTGCATGGACAAAAATAGCTCCACCACCTTCGCACGATGTCATTAATGCCTTCCCTTATCCCTGTTTCACCTCTGCTAGCATCGAGTAAGCCTGTGAATACTCTGCTCCGGCGTATGCTATGATTCAAACCCTGGTTCGTTCACATCACTCACCGTGTGCTCTTCTCCATGGCACCAGTTTTGCGGATTGAGCCGAACGGTAGTCAAGCCTTGCTATTGTTCAATAACACCTGGAAAGATTTACAAGATAATGGTTGGCTCACGTTTGTACAGAGGTTTGAGGGTTTTAATCTGTTTGTTGCACAACAGTTCACCCTGACTTTTGATGGGTGTAGGGCCAAAATAGGTGACATTCAGCTTGAAATCAATGAAGAGTTCATTATCTCTGCCACAAGGTTAGCATCCATGGGCCAACAATGGTTTAAAAAATCTAAAGTTGAGGAGGTGCCATGGCCACTACTGTTCGTCTCACAAAAGGTTACATCCTGTGATAGAGGTATGTCGATTTCCATGCTTAAACCAAGGTGGCATGATCTTTTGATAGTGGTTAAACAATTTGTGACCTGTGAGGGTTAGTATGGACTGGTTTTTATTTATCACCTTCGACTGTTAATGAATTTCATGGGTTATCCATTGAACATGCCATTTTACTTCCAACGTAGCCATTATAAAATGGCTAAGAGGTTTAAATGAGAGAAGGCCGATAATAGCTTGTTCCACCACGGCCTAATCAGACTCATCGTTGTTCACCACTTAAATCTTCACGGTGATAGTTGGAAATATTTTATCTCTCGAAATGGTTTTGCTGATACAGAGCCTATCCAAATTGACAAGCCTGTGGATAGTGAAACTAAGGTTGAGCCACCCACGCCTTTCCATGTCCTACAACCCTCTCCCAAAACCTTGGTCGACCCTGATATCGATCTACCCGACATCGCAATAGACAAGACAGAGGCTATTAAAAAGACTATGAACAAAAAGGTCAAGGGAAACCCTACTGTCGACGACAAAGGTAAATAGAATGCTTGACTTATATCAAGACTTGCTAGGAATAAACCTAAACCTAGTATTGATCATAAGCCCATAGTCCTCAGTGAAGATTCTGACTCTCATATTGAGCACTTCTTGGTTAGTGAGTACCCTTACTCCCAAGGCTTGTGCTCCGAGCCACCCTATGACTTCGTTTCTAATTTACCCCCTTGCCTAAGGAACAATCCTAGTTACCCAGGGATCAAGCTTCCTAGTGAAACCCTCGGTGATCTAACCAAACCCTCGACTATTATTTCGAAGCACGGGTAGTCATCAAGTGACCAATGTAATGTGTGGCTGGAACACTACTATAATGACGTCCCCTTATTATAGTCGAAAATAAAATCATTGGACAATCAAGTTACAGTGTTGACTAGTGAAAGGGACAAGCTTCAAGTAAATGATAGGAAGCAGAAAACTACTGGTTCCATCGTATTTAGGAATGTCGAATTGGCTACAACCTTCGTCAATTCCAAACTGTTATAACCAAGTTGTCTTCTCATCATCCAGGTATGAATTTCGATATCATTTTCGTTTTGTGAATTTCTAGGATTAATATAATGATTTGAGTTTGGTTTTCAAATAGCTCTGTCCATCATTCGAAATGACTCTGTCATAGTTTTTTGGATCTTGTACAATTCTTTCGCTTTGCTAAAATTAAATGAAGTTTTTATTTGGTTACACGATTTGGTCGTGCCCAGTTTAGCAATTGATTGGTTTTCACTGGGTTTGATTCGTTTGTCTGTTGGTTTGAGTTAATGAAATCTATGGTGTTTTCTTTCACTTGGATTTAGTTTATATCTAACCTGAATAGGAGATTTTTATGCTAAAATTAGAGCACGATCATTTTTTGATTTGGTATGATTTCGTTGTGGTTGGATTATATCGGCTCTAATTTAGTTTTTATGGTGTGATTTTGGAACGATTTCGTAAGTTTGAATTGTTATGATCTTTTAATATGTTATGTGATGTAATCTTCTAAATCAGGAATACAACTCTGTTCGACTCCGATTTTGAAAGAACGACTCTGTTTTGTATGGAAACGATATTCTCATTTAGCCTGTGCAAAAGATATCTTCGCCGAAATCATGGAACTGTTTTGATTCACAACGACTATGTTAAACTCAAACTGTTCGATTCGCTCTTGTTTTGATTGGATTGCTCTGGATCTTGAGTTAACACAATTGTTTTTATGAGTTGGATTCATATCGAAAATAGACTTGATGCTGCTCTGTTGATTTTAATTTTCAAAACGAGTTTGTTAAAATCAGATCGATATAGGTCATCTCTGTTGAATTTGTATGATGAAATTCGGTTAATAGTTTGTTTTGAAATGAATTCAAGTAATAATTTCGTTGAAAATCAATCGATTTTGTCCACCCCAATTAGCAATAACAAACGATTGGACAACTCTTACAAATCCTGTTATCAATCGATTGATTTCATTATGATTTCGTTTGTGATAATTTACACACCGGTTTTGATTTGATTCGCTAATGACATGGATCGTTTGTTTATGTTAATACAGTTATATCAATTTGAAAATGATCTTGTTGTTTTCGTATGGCTTCAATCGTGTTTCCTATTGATGGATGAGGCATCATAAATGATTGCCTATGATTTGTTTAACTGTATCGATTTCAATTTGATATGAAAACGATTTCATTATTGTTCGATACGATTTTGTATACCTGAATTGGTAAAGAATTAAACAGAGTATAGCTATCTAGTTTATCATTTGATTTAGTTTGTTCAATTTGCATACAAGTGTCGATTTGAATAAGGATTTTAGCAATCAAATATCTTTTGATAGTTTGAATTTAATTATTTAAAATTTGAATTGATTTTAATACGATTCTGTGTTTGATTTAGACCAGCTACAAAATCGTAAGATTTTGTAGCTAGTCTTTAGAATTAGATTTTTATCAGTTTTTATCAAAAAAATATCCTCTTAACTTGTCCTTTTTTGACCTCTTTCAGGTACATTTGAATTGCATTAGGCATGCTGTGGCAGCCTTGGAGATATTTGTGTGATATAGTTTTTATTTTAGGTTGTTAGTTTAGTCAAACTTGGTATATTTTCCCAGATTTATGTAAACAGTTTTGATAACTTCCACAGGGATGTTTTACCCTATGGGAGGTCTTTAAATACTTATTACTTTTTGTAATAAGGAGCATCCTCACTTGTGGGAGAACCAGGCTATGGATTTCTAATACAAACTGAGACAAGAGTTGATGTCTTGCTACAACTTTCGCTTTCAATATATCAAACTTTTGTTTCAAGTTTATGCATGTCAGTTTGTAGTTGATTATAGACTACTTTAGCTATCACAATCTATTGTAGGATGATATGATATGATTAATGTGTTATCCATATCTTATCTCTTTCATTATTTAAAAATTACAACAATTACTTTGTTTCAGTTAATGAATCATAGATTTCTCTTCTTCGTTAATTGAATCATTTCGTATAGATCTTTGCATACAGGTTTATCTAACTGTGAAGATTTATAAATCATAAGATTGTTGTAATTTTTATGTCTTGTTTGTCCTGTAATCATATTTGAAGAGCACTGTAGCTTATTGTTTACGACAAGCTCCTGGATAATTCGGTGCGGGTTTCATCCCTCCGATCAGCTAAGACAATCATTACACACAGGACAAACCTGGAGCATTACTTCAGGTCAATTTGTTTTTTAGTATTTAATAGTTTATTTGTTAGTATAGTTTAAGTAGTTTAGTTAGATTTATGTGTAGTTTAGATTTGTAGTTAGAGTTAGTATATTATTTGTTAGTTTAGTTAGTTTTTGTTTTATTTCTTTTCATAAAATTATAAAATCAAAAAAACAATAGCTCTCACTGTCTTAGGACATAATGCAAATGAGTTTTTCAGGTTTTCATTCAAATCTGTAAATTGTTAATATTGTACATTTTGTGAATAAGATTTATTTTTGTTAATAGTTAGATAGTTGATTTCTTAGAGTTAGTATAGTATTAGATAGTAGATTGTATATAGAATAGTTAGATTTGTTTTAGTTTGTTTTAATTGTTATTTTTAGTTAGATTAGTTAATTTAGAATAGTTTTATTTTTGTTTTCTTAGGACTTAGATCAGCTAACGGAGCTGCTAAACCCATCAGGGTGAGTTATCCCAAACGACTTGGGTTATTAGACAACCCTGGACCAGATCCACTCTCCCAGTTGACGGATGGTCAATTTCGCCCGTCAAAAGTGTTGAACTAATATTTTCCTTAGTACCCCTTTCTCTTATTTGATGTGTCACCCTTGCTGTGTTGGCATAGCTGTCAAACTCTTCATTTTCTTAGTACCTATTTCTCCTTGTTGACAAGGCACATGTGTCAAAATTATATTTTTCTTAGTACCCCTTTATATGTGTTGATGTGTCACCATTTTTTGTGTGGCATACATGTTGAACTTATCTTTTCCTTTGTACCCATTGATCTTAGGTGACATTTCACCCTTGCTGAGTTGGCATAGATTTCAACCTCTTTGTTTTCTTAGTACCCATTTCTCCTTGTTGACATGGAAAATGTGTCAAACTTTTATTTTTCTTAGTACCCATTTATCATTGTTGATGTGTCACTGATCTAAAAATAGTGGGCTGACTTGTTATTCTATGCAAGCACCCTCTACTTCATGAAAATAAAACTTTATAGGACCTTGCTCCATGTGTTAAAATATGCAAGATAAATTATGTGCGAAGTTTATGCATCTTCTTTTAAATGTTCATGTGTGAGGAAATGTTCTTTTAAATGGTTAAATATGTTCTTTAATTCAATACAAAGAAAAAATAAATTGCAACAAATAAACCATCAAACTCACAACAAGAATAACATGATAAAGGAGTTCACCCCTCTCTGGGCTACATCTCCTTGAGCCTCCATCAATGGACTTGACTCTCTAGGATTAATTTGTCAAAGATTCTTTTACAAGATGCTGCTCAACTCCAATGGAAATTCTGACTGTACCATTGGGATTAGAATACATACAAACCCCAAAAATGACTAATAGAACTATGAAAACGGATCATGGCTCATCCGGACATGACCTCTTCTACATCTGGCCTTAAGCTTCCCTGAGCTTCTTTTTGGAAAAACACACCTGTAAAAGTCCTCAAATGGATATAAAAACTATCCCAAAGTGTTTAGAGCATAATAATTAGTCAAAAATGATTATTCAATCACAGAAAACAAACATAGGCTCATCTGAGCATGACCTCAAACAATGAGGGCTTCAAGCTCCCTAGAGCTTCCTGAAACTTCAATGGTTAAAAAAATACAAAATAATTCTTCAAATGGATTTGAAAATAGTTCTAATGGATTCAGAATGTCCAAAAACCCCTAGTTGGGCTTTTACGACACTTCATTTGGCCAAAAAATGAAGAAGATAGGCCTCCTACCATTTTCTTCCTTCAAGCTTGTTGTCTCTGGTTCACCAACACGCACCTCTGTGTGCTCTAACCAAGAACACGTTCCAAATTCATGCTAAAACCTAGCACATGTTCATAACTAGAAAAATATTCAAACTGTAGGATGGTTATGGGCGCACCTAGCCTCTAACCGTCAAGGGTCAGGTCGTATGACCCATGCGTCCACATGCTAGCATTAACATAGGCTCCCGTTACATAAGACAATGGTCAAAGGCCAAATGGCGGGTCGTTGATATAACTATTGGAACAAACACAACCATGTGCATGTGCACCCATATGATATAACTATGGGTTATATGTAACATATCGTGCGACCAAGGGTTGGGGCTAAGCCCCGACCCGGTCGCACCCCAGTTGGCAGCTCTTTGCCAAGTCTTTGCCCCTACCCGGAGGTTGCAGGGTTGACTCCGACCAATGACATAAGTTTTAAACCAATAAATGGATGACACGTGGCAGCCATTGACTGGGCCACGTGTTGTCATTCCATTCGTTGCCAAACATGCCAAGTCACCTACCAACTATCCGAATGCCTGTCTTCCACGTGTCATATGGCCTGCCACATGTCGTACAACCTGCCACGTCAGCGTGTACGGACTGTACAATCAACACAATATTTTTACCTGTTTGTAAATTTGAACAGAACATGATATCTCTCGCTCTCGACATCCGTTTGAAACCAAATGAGTTGCGTTGGGTTCATAATGATGAGGCCTACGCTCTCATTCAATTTGAGGCAATTTTGAGAACTTTTATTTTTGAGCTAAAATTTGACCCCTGGTCCAGATTTTGATCACGCCTTCGCACTGAAAGGATTTTGGACCCACAAAAGCCTATGATTATCTATCTGAGATTCAATACTCCTCTTCTTTCAAGTTCTATCAACTAATTCTACTTGAAAAGTCTTTTGACAATCACCTGGATATCTTGACATGCCTTGCACTGCA